>JACTOM010000059.1:1390705-1462382 GCA_015832385.1 Elymnias hypermnestra
TGCATGATAATGCAAGAGCCCATACGGCCGGCATCGTCAGGGAATATCTTCGGGGTGTGAACATCACAGTTATGGACTGGCCAGCCAGAAGCCCAGATATGAACCCCATTGCGCACATGTGGGACGAGTTAAAAAGACTTGTTAGGGCTCGTCAGCCAGTTGCCCAGACGATGCAGGAGTTGAAAGCTGCTATAGAAGAGAAATGGGAGATGATCCCCCAAAATTTCATAGAGCGGTTGATAAACTCTATGCCTAATCGTATGAGAGCTGTGGTAGAAGCCTACGGAGGCAACACGCGTTATTAAATTAAACCTTTATTAAATTGAACATGTTTTTCATTCAATAATCAAGTGCCTTCATCAAGGCGCATACCCGACTTGTTAGGCGTAGCTCCATGTCGTGTGGTATTCTGAGTTCAAATTTAAAACATTACGATCGAAAAAGATGGTAAAAAATACCAGGTTTAAAACTGCATCAATAGTTTTTGTTCAATCTAGCAATAATATTTCGGTAGGGGCCATCGAAACCTAAACTCCAAGGTGGGCCAATAGATGTGTCCAGAAGAGTATATACGTCACGTCATCGTTAGATGAGATGAAACTAAAAAGAAAGATAATGAATGCATGCTGGTTTGCCTATAGTTGGGTTTACTCCGTAAATATACTTATTTGTTATCCTTTTAAGCTCAGTATAGTGTATAATCTGTTGGTAAACCTAATAAATAAATAAATACTTGACACTGGTGAGATAACCTGTGACCACATTGCAGACCTGAAGGCCATTTAACAAACGGAGACGAAGATATGATTGAAAATGTGTTTGCAGCGTTCGTGAGAAGCAAAAGGCGGAGGGTGTAAGCGGTGCGGGCGCGCTATGGCCGCCGCTGCGTCCCGCGCACGCACCGCCCAGCGCCGCTGGCGACCCGAGACAGTTGTGTGCTTCTGGTACTTCTTTTTTACACTTCCGCCTATTATGAGAACGAGAAAGTTATTGTCGACGCAATATTCATTCATTATTTCATATAACATTAATGACTATATTGTTAATAGTCCTGAGTCCCCTAGATGAGGCTACAGGCATCCAAAGCAACGCCATCGTGATCTATCTTGGGCTATTAATATAAGTGTAAGTTATATACAATTGGTTGTTACAGCCAATGAATATCGATAAAGCTTCGTTATTTTAAACGATATGTCGCTGTATCCGATTTCGTTATAGACGGTAAGTTTACATATTAATTTATATAGAGATTCGGCCGGGACCGTGCCATTCGATTGTCATAAGCGATGTTGTTACATTAGGTTTTGATATATAAAAGTGTATATTTATTAACAGGGGTCTTACATGGCGCGTTGCTGGCGGTGCTATACCGGGGGGTGCGGCGGCGGCACTGCGAAGGCTCTGGGGCGGAGGGCGAAGCACCACCCGACCACGTGCTGGCTTTAGCAGTTTATCTATTAGCCGTAGCCGCAGATCTAGCCGCTGAGCGTGCCGCTACTCACAACGTAATTATATACACTTCGACTGATTATTCTGAAACAGACACACACACTACACACACAAATAGGTTCTAAAAACTCTATTTCCTATGTGTAAAACGCTACCATGTCAGTCCGTAGACAGCACCAAAGCACGGAGTCTATCCAACTGCAGCGTTGAGTGCGTTAGTGAGATGTTATCTCACCGAAGCTCTTTACTGCGGCTTTGGAGGACCTGTTTAAGCTTATGGAGTGGAACAGACTGGGCATCAACATCAATGGCGAGTACATCACTCATCTACGGTTTGCCGACGACATGGTCATTATTGCAGAGACTCTGGAAGATCTCAATGCAATGCTCGATGACCTCAGCAGAGCTTCTCGACAGGTGGGCCTTAAAATGAACATGGATAAGACGAAAGTTATGTCCAATACCCATGTTCCGCTCCACCCAGTCATCGTTGAGAACTCTACACTCGAAATTGTTGACGAGTAATACATACCTGGGACACATAGTCCAGCTAGGTAGGTCCAATTTCGAGAAAGAGGTCAAGCGCCGAATCCATCTCGGTTGGGCAGCGTTCGGGAAATTCCGGAAGACGTTTTCGTCCAATATCCCTCAGTGCCTGAAGACTAAAGTTGCCAGTGCTTGCCTACAGATTGGAAACGTGGTCGCTGATTATGGGCCTCATTCGGAAGCTTAGAGTCCCTTAGCGTGCGATGGAGAGGGCTATGCTTGGGGTTTCTCTACGCGATCAAATCAGAAATGGGGAGATCCGTGGTAGAACCAGAGTCACCGACATAGCCCTAAGAATCGTGAACCTAAAGTGGAAATGGGCGGGGCACATAGTCCGACGGACCGATGGACGTTGGGGCCCGAAGGTGCTGGAGTGGCGACCGCTCACCGGGCAGCGCAGTGTAGGGAGACCCCCACAAGGTGGACCGACGATATAAAGAGGGTCGCCGGTAGCCGCTGGAGCCAGGCGACGCAAGATCGAGCCTTATCTATTTTTATCTTCGGGGACGCCTGTAAATCAGCGTCATATTGGTTTACGTACCAATGCGGCATTATGCTGAGGTGCTTCCCTTTTGGGATATCTGTTCTTTTTACTTGTAACTGGTATCATGCGTGTTGTTGCTTGTGTATCCCAAATAAATGATTATTATTTATTTATTTATGGACATCATTACGTGAGACCTATGTTCAGCATTGGACTTCCATCGGTTGAAGCGACGATGGCGACGACGAATCAATTGTATATTATAAAGTTATTTTTATGAAAATTTTAAAATAAATTTTGTTAATAAATCCATTCAATAATACATATAAAGATATACACAGCGCTAATGACGCACAATGTGACGTCGTCAGCATGACGGTCATATTGACGCGAACCTATATTGTTTACCTCCCCACCAAAAAGTGCTGAAGAAGATTCACTTTAAAAATATTTACAGCGTGACGTGTGTGTTGCGGAGGGTGCGCGAGGCGGTGGGTGTACTCGGATAGCGGGTGTTCCTCTGCTGCGTGCGTTTGCGGGCGGCTCCGTGTGTGACAATGCCCGTACTGTTCTCGCTTCTGTACCCCCGCCCCCTCACTGTCACTTGCATAGACACCGAGCACCACCTGACGATAGCAGTAAGTTAAACAAAGGGATATTTCGTTGCCAGTGGTTACCTACGAAAACCCCTCTCCCCCACTAAGTGGATCGATGATATATAGAGGGTCGTCGGTATCCGCTGTAGCCAGGCGACACAAAATCGGGCCTTATGGGAATTATTTCGTCAGACCTATGTGCAGCAGTGGACATACATCTGTTGATGCGACGATCTACGAAACGGAAACCTGGTCTCTGACTATGGGCCTCATTCAAAAGCTCCGAATCATTCAGCGTGTGATGGAGAGGGCTATGCTCCGAGTTTCTCTACACGATCAAAACAGAAATGAGGTTATCCATAGCAGAATCAAAGTCCCCGTCACATATAACAACGAATCACGAAGCTGAAGTGGCAACGGGAGGGGCACATAGTCCGACGAACCGAAGGTATTGGAACGGCGGTCCCGCACCTAATCCCCCGCAAGGTGGGTGGATGATATAAAGACAGTCTCCAGTAGTGGCTGGTGGCAGGCGGAACATCTGGACATCATTAAGTGAGACCTGTGTCCAGCAGTGGATGACCATCGGTTGATGCGATGACTACGATATACAATGGAACCTTGATTAGATAGAGTTTAAGGGACCGCCCATAACTTCTTAAACCCGTGTTTCTATCCTCATAGAGGTACAGAGATGCCCATTCACACTCATAACCGTTAAAATTGTATTGTAAGACTTACATCTTACACATTAACACTAAACTAAACTAACTCATAGCAGTTAAAAAGATGATTTAGTGAATAAGTATGTATTATAAGACATACATCTTACACATTAGCACTAAACTAAACTAAGTTGTCGATAACATTAAAGACAGTCTATTTTTGAAGAAAGTGGCGAGATTACAGCTTAACATTCGCATCTCTCCCACTTTGGTGACGTCATCCTAACTGAAATCGCAGTGGGTTGAAGTAGGAAAGGGATGGCTAGCAAAAGTTGCTTTTCATCCAGCAACGAAATGCCAGTTCTATTGTTATCCAGGAAGCCCAGGTCATATGAGAAATGGCTGGCAGTTCAAACATCTAAGACCCTTTAATCTATCTCTTCATTTAACATCTGTTTTTCTATAAGCAAGATCTATACAATTTAAAGTAATTATGAACTTTTTTTTGGATTAGAATCCAGTTTCATATGTAAGATGTTCCTTATTCAACGCATGTTAAAGGTGACCCGGAGTGGGAGGGAGGGGAAGAAGAACCGCGGCCTCCAAGCAAAGCTGCCCCGTTGCCCGCTGGAAGCTCTGCACTCGCCGTACCCTCATCACTTCATGTAAGCCTTAATTGTATTTTTATTTTATTGACGACAGGTTAGCGCTTGACTGTGATCATGGTGGTAAGTGATGATATTATCTAAGATAGAAGTGCCACGGCCGAGAGGGGGCGGTTCTGGGATGTGTGCAGCCTGTCAACTCACAGTAGAACAGCGTGGTAGGTCTATGCTCTAAAACCCTCTCTCCTATTAGTGAGGCAGCCTTTGCCTAGCAGTTGGACGTTAATAGGCTGCCACGTACCTTTTTACTGTAATATTTATTAATTAAGAGAAACTTCTAAGTTACCATTAGCTGGCTTTTCATGTATTCTTGTATGCTCTAATAGGCACCGTCAAATAAATATATTTAGTGTGCGATAGACATATACCCTTGAAAGTATAACCTAAAACTTAATCAATAAAACATATTACCAATAATTAACCTATCGTTACGTTATATCATAAATATACATACCGGCATATTTAGCGGAACATAAAAAAAAAAGGTTTGATATCAGTACCATAAACTTTTATGATACTGATATTATATTTTTTATTTTCCGCTAAATATGCCGATGTGTAGCTTTTCGCACACGTATATACTTTTTGATGTCCTTTTATTTTTTTTATGTTGTTGATTTATACAATACTTATATTTTTTTATTACAGATGGTACGAGGCAATTCGGTGTCTGATGACCAGTCGGATACTGGTGGTGATACGCCTGTAATACGAGCATTAGAGGTGGGCTTGACTACCATATATATATCTGCAGGCACTTGAATGTAATCTCTAAAACAAACCTCCAGAAGGCCTTCTAAAGGTGTCACTTAATAAATTTGAAGCTTTGGAAAGCTAATTTAAAAATAGTACAATAATTTGGAGGATTATTTAAACTATGTAAATGATAAATTTCATGACAGCTCGCGAAGGAACCCCACATAACTTTAAATTGTAAATCTTACATTGGCAAAAAACTATACTTGACGATTCAAAAGCGTTATAAAAGCCTATATAAAGATTGACTGAATATAACGATGATGATGTTCTAACCTAGAACGCATTTTTTTTGAAGTGATACCTTCAAATCAAATCAAAATATTCTTTATTCAAGTAGGCTCAAAAAGCTCTTTTGAATCGTCAATAGTCTGTCGGTTGGTAACAAACCTACCTCCGGCTCAGAAAGTTGATTCCGCTGAGAAGACACCGGCAAGAAATTCAACGGTTACTCCTTTAAACATAGTTTTTGTATGTTACAATGTGGTTAGCTTTCATGTGCCACTGGAATCAAGTCCTAACATATTTGTCATTTAAATAATCTTCAATATTAACATATTTATTTAATCTATGTGGAGGCAGACTCAGAAGTGATTCAGGTATCCTCTTAATCGTCTTATGGGATGGTAAACAGCTTCGTTACGTTGCGTATTAAGGACAGATACTTCCCCCTCTCTCTACTCAGTGTTTAGTGGGCGATAGACATAACCATTGGCAGTGAGCATATAACCTAAACCAAACTAAGTTTTTTGAAATTAAACAATTTCAATATTTTTTTTAATTAGCAGCATGTCTTAACTGAGAAGCCCTTATATATTTTCTCCAGTTTTAAACACTGAAAACTAATGACTATGTAATTTCTAGAGTGGTAGCAGCGAAAGTCAAGCGCTCGTGGTGCCAGGTCTTTCCTCGGGGGGCATGGAGTTGGATGTGGAGATGGATAGTGAGCATATGTCACTGGCCATTCCCGATAACTTGGCACAACTTGGCCTCGAACCCCCACCAGTACCTATCACATACGGTGAGATATACTTTTAATTTCACACAGTTGTAATCTATATAATAAATAAAATTGTAGTGTATAGTGGTAATCTAAATGCTTTTGAAAGTATATGGTACTTACATCGATTTTTTTAATTATTGTGTGTCTGTATGAGACTGTGACTTTCACTGGCAGATAGTTGATGTTATAAGAAGGAAATCATGCCTAAACTCAGCCCAATAGCCTGATATCATTAAAAGGCTGCTAGTTACCTTGTCTTTTAAATAGTAACAGACGTCATGATGGCCTATGGTCTAGTAAGTAAGTAAGTAAGTAGCAGCCCTTTAACGTCCCACTGCTGGGCACAGGCCTCCTCTCTCCGAGGAGCGAGGGTTTTTAGAGCATAGACCCACCACGCTGCTCCACTGCGGATTGGCAGGCATAGTACACAAGTGCACTCTCTATTCCTTGACTCTCATAGTTCGATGTGACTGGAATCCGACACAACCGGAGAGAGATCAGGCGCAGGACCGACGGCTTAACGTGCTCTCCGAGGCACGGGGGTGGATCACACCGCCAACTTCCCAACTTCGGCCAAAATATTGAGAAAATCTTCATAGAAAACTCAATATTGATATTTGAATGGGCCCGACCCGGGACTCGAACCCAGGACCTCATGTCTGTAGTCGAACATGCTAACCACTAGACCAATGAGGCAGTTCTAGTATAGTGTAGTGATGGTCTAGTATCAAGTTCAAAAAGTCACGGATTTGAACCCTGGACAGGTAACACTAAGTTCCTCATTATGAAAATTTCGTCCCTGATTGTTCTTTTGGTGGAAGAAAACGTCATGACAAAAACCTGCACACCCCGGAAGTAATTCTGGAGTATGTGTAGGCTGATCTATAGTTTGACGATTTGAAAGCAAACATACCGCCAAACAAAAAGAAAATGCATTTTTATTCAGTTAACATATCTCGAACTCAGTTTTTATCATCTCTTACCATCAGATGATATTACAGTGAACTTATCACCAATAAAAAAGCTGCTTATTGGAGCAGCGTGCTGGATGTATGCTCTAATTTAGCTCCCATGAGAGAGGATGCTTGTGCCCAGCACTGGGAATTTAAGTCTGTTACTTACTTTTACCTTTTTTAGACATAGAAGATCCGGAATGGCGACTCAGTATTAGAGAACAATCACCACCGAGACCTGCACTGCCAGCACCGCAACCTTCTACCGATACACAGGTTAGCCTTTCCTATGGTGGTTTATTTTTATATACTCGGCCTCGGAGTGGTAGAAAAAATGCTCGCCAGAGCAGCCAAGGCCTCAGGGGCTGTTTCTCTTGTATCGTGGTTTTATAACACCACACAATTTATATAATAATATCTTGCTACGGCTTTTTAACCTAAGTTTGTCACGAAAAATTGGCTTCAATGCAATAAGACCGCTTTTTTTTACATTTGTACAAAAGGTTATATTAGTAATTCTTTCTTTCATTTTATCTTTTTTCTATGCGCAATGAAGAAATAGGCCTAAATATATTTATACATACAAATTGTTAAGGATATTGTAAATGTTTCATTGATAACTTTCGTTTATGTTCAGGTGCAATTACACACGCAGACAGACGAACAGATCCCGGTGAACGAATCAATATTATCTCTGTTGTTGAAACTCCACTCACAAATGTCCGGACGACTTGACTCGTTTTCATTGGAAGAACCGGCGCCTTCTTCACAAGAACCAATAGGTAATAAGTTATTCATATTATTTTCTTTATCAAGGTAAATAAATAAAATAGTACTAGTTTCAGTTAGCCTAGCCACTGCGGAGCAGGGGATTTCAAATCCTTCATGTATTATATTTATTTTAATGACTCGAGTATATGGGCTACTTTCTTAATATTTATCTCGGTTTAAAAACATAATGTTTTTAATATGTAAATATTGTTTTAGTTTTATTAAACGCAACGGTATTGCACGTTATGTCCCAATAACCCTGTTTCAGATTTTCATACTAATGTACTGGGGTCTTTTGGTACCCCCGTTCGGGTCACGCGTCATTTTTTGATACTGAAGCCCGGAACGGTTAAGTTGTAAAAAATCGAAATCATGCATCCTATGTGCTATTTAGCTGTCGCACATTAGCTGATCTCGTCTAAATTTAAAGAAATCCATACTTAGTGATCGTCTACATAGCGAAGCTCTGTTATCAAATGAAAGTTTAGAAAACTCGTGCTGAGTCAGACTGTATCGTTTACATAGTATTTCAGTTTTATTCTAAAACCGTCTTAGCATTAGGTATATTGGTTGGATAGTTTCTAAGGCTATAATGTTTTTAGATAAAAACGATTTAAAAAAAATTGATAACTTCTTCATGGAAAATGATTACAACCTAAAAAACCACATAAACCTGATGTCAGAGTTCTGTGGCTTCAAAGATTTCTCATACAGTATTTTTAATTTGTTCTTAAGTAATATGATTTGTACATTGGAAAAGGTAAATGGGGAAACCCCCAAAACTTTAGGCTGAGTTCAATCCGTTAAGCAACAAAGTGTTGATTTAGTGACAAAAATTATAATTATAGTCGCTAAAAACGGTATTTGTTTTTTTTTTATGTATTTCTGCTCTAATAAACAAATTGGGATTTGCGGGTCACATTTATTCAAAGAATTTTTGATTCAACTTAATTGTTTGTGTTGCAGGTGATGGGCCCCATTTTATTGGGTCTTTGTTGCACAAGTTGGCAACATTGGATGCACGTTGTGCGTCATCAGTGGAGCTCGTAAGGAGAACTTTGTGGCCTCACCAGCGTGAACGACAGGCGGAACAACGTGCACGGTGTGTATTCATTTTATATTGTGTATGAGTTATTTAAAAAATCTCATGTGCAATTAACAAAAGGTATTTTTGATTCAAGACCATTTATATATAACGTCGAATTGTATTGAAAGCGCTAATGCCCGACTTACCAACATTCTCTAAAACCATAGACGACCCCTTATCTATAGCAACAGTCCCCTTAAAGCTAAAGAAGTCTATACTTCAAAAATGTCTTCATACACTTAAATGAGAATTATTTAGCGAAACCACATGTAATCTTTTGAAGTGAAACTTCTTTAGGAGCATGAGGGTAAATTTTTTACGGATGAAACGCGTGATTATCGTCACGAAGATGTGCTGCGTTTTTAGCTTATTCTTTTGAAGGTTAGGTAATTTTTAATATTAGCATTTTATTTTGCCACTCGTCATTTAATATAGTATTTTGATATAATATAAAATAAGAATATTTCATAAATTCTCTTTTCAAAATATTAAATTCAAAATTAAAATTTAATTAATAATTTCTAATATTGACAAAAAGCACGTGACATTTTTATTTACTATTCATCATTTGAGATTTCAATAATTTGTATTAATTCTCGAGCCTTTAATATTTTAGTGACAATTGAATTGATTTAAATTCCTAATACATCTTCCTTTATTCACTCGGAAATCTTAAATTTTAGATTTGTATAAATATAAACAATACTTAAAAGTTAGTTTGCCAAAGATGTTTCACTTCTGACATGTGTGCTTTGTTCGTAAGCGCTTTTATTTTTAAATGTTTTATTAAAGAAAGAAAGGATTTTCATATAATAACATTTGTTACTTTTTCCAGAGAGAGAAGAGAAAAAGAAGAACGTTCCCGACGAGCGCGAGATAGACAGCAGCAGCTGATGCGAGAGTTTGCAAGACGGCAGCAACAGTTCATATCTGCGATGGCAATGGAGGGGGTGGAAGGTGTCATGGAGTGGGACGAAGAAGAGGAGGTGGTGGAGAAGGACTACGACTGTGTCATCTGTAACACCACCACTCCCACCACAGCACAAGATCCCATTGGATTGGTTGTTCTCCTACAGGTAATGTTTGCAAATTTCTGGGTATTTCTCGTAGTCATGAGTAATGTCCCACTGTCGGGTACACACTTTCATTAGTCAATTTAGAGAATAAAACGCAAATTTTAAGAGAACGGCAGATTTCAATTGGATTAATATGACATTGAGATATCTAAATTATTATTTGTTTGTTCATATAAAATCAAGGTTGATTTTACCATTCTAGGATGGATAATAAATAATGTATATAATAACTACCTACCCGCCAACTTTCCGACTGCCTCAGAATCAATAAATAAAAAAGCTGAATGATAATTGGAGAATATTTCAAGTATAAAAAATCTGGTTAAAACTTAACCAAAAAGTGTTATGTCACTAACTTAGCGAAACTAGAGAATGGGATAAAAACTTCAAAATTTTATCAGGTAGGAATAATTTCTAAGGGAAAGCGAAATTCTTGGCTTTACCTGATTCCCTGGATTTTCACAAATAATTAATATTATAAATAAAAAGGGATCGCAAAATGTGTTGGTAAGCGCATAACTCAACAACGCCTGGACCAATTTGTTCTAATTCTTTTTTTTTTTTTCGTAGAAGTCCAAAGTTGGTTTTTGCGACAAGAAAAGTTCGAATAATTAATTGCAGGAGAAAACCCTAAAAGCATCCCTTTTCTGTTTCCCGTACTGTTTTCTATGTTAAATGTAGAGTCAGTTTCACCTTTATTGCTATTCAATAAAGTTTATAATAAACTACAAGTACTCACTGTTGTCTAAGTAATGTAGGTGCGTTCCTAACGTTAAAGAGTCAATTTGCACTTTATTACCACTGCACAAAGTTCATAATCATTTGTAAAATCACAACCCGACCTAATTAAATAGTCACAAAATGTAAGAGATCGCTCTTATTAGATATTTAGTATTGCTGTAATTTCATTTCGAAAATCATTCGTAAAACTGAAATCTGCCACATTTCAAATCTTTTTAACATAACGAAGTCTGGCGGGTCTGCTAGTTGTTAATAAAAATGTCACGTGTTTTTTCTCAATATTAGAAATTATTAATTAAATTTAGAAAAGAGAATTTAAGAAATATTTTTATGTTACATTTTATGAAAAATAGTATATTAAATGACGAGTGGCAAATGTAAATGCCACATGTTCTTTGTAAACATTATACTACCTAACATTCAAAGGAATTAACATAAAAAACCGCTGCACACCTTCGTGCCGCTAATAATGCGAATTATCCCTCAATTTTACCCTCATGCGCCAAAGAAGTTTCACTTCAACAATGCGTTAATGTTGCAGTCGACGTCAGTGTTGGGTCATCGTCGGCGGAAGGGCAGCGGGGCAGCTCGTTTGGCTCTATCGGAGTCGGAGAGAACACGGCTCGCTGCACAACACGGCGCTACAGCAGCAGCACACCACTACCGCCTACACGACGACCTCGACCAGTACTTTGACCAGGTGAGATCACAACAAAAGAAAATCTATAACACTGAAACAGCTGAAATCTTTAAAATGACAATATGAATAGTATAGTAACAATCTATTCTAATATACAGAGAAATCAACCATGTAGGTTGTCACAATATATGTGGGTAGACTTACTCAAATTTATTCGATGCATTGTTTGTGCAGGAATCATGGGTGCTATCAGTATCAGTGGGATGGGAGGGTGGAGTGGCGGCGCAGTCCTGCGGTCACCACTTACACTTACGTTGCCTTCGTGCGTACCTGCGTTCGCTGGCCGCACCTCAACGGCCACATAACTTGCATGTGGAGCGTGGGGAGTTCCTCTGTCCCGTTTGCAGGCAGCTAGCGAACAGTGTACTCCCATTGGCCCCTCACCCACCCCGCAACTCCACCCCCGCTGCCCCCTTATCCGCAACACATGAAGAGCTGGCCGCACAAGTACTCGACGTGTTGGAAAAGCGACGCGAACAATGTATACCGGTTAGTGTTGAGCCTCTTCACCTATTTTTTAATTTAAGTTATAAAAGATAAATCGTTATGATATAGAAAATCCTTAATAGTTATTGAAACCAGCCGGTCCGAAGTGGGGAAATTGAAATCCCCCATGTATGAGTGAAGAGAACAAATGCGATGTCGTCGTAAAGAAAGTGCTAGATAAATGTACGTCACTGTTTTCGATTGTTCCTAACGCAACGCAAGATGATGAACGTGACGTTTCAGATTGCCCTACACACAAACTGGGGTTTTTTTGCAGCCCCGTTCGGATCTCGCGTAATTTTTTATACTTGTACTGAAAATATTAGTTTTATTAATACACATGACATGAATTTAGAATTTTTGACTTGAAATAACATAGTTAGGATTTCATTCACATTGGCGAAAATAAATTAAAAATTGTAATGGGTTTAGCTTTATAAACCCCAGAGACTGTTATAACTAGAAATAGTGACCGATAACTAAAACAATGGTAAGAGCTCAGCTGCTGTCAGCTACTAACTTTAGTTTTTATTGGGTTGGTTATACCAGGGAAGTACCATATTCATACAGGTTAGGGTGCAAAAGGAGATCAAAAAACAGCTCGGTAATTTTAACTGGTGAAGATATTTCTGTAACATTAGATGAAATGTGTGCAATGGGTACATACATACCGATTTATTTCTAAATAAAATCTTCATCTTACAGGTTGCACCCACAAGACTGTCAGAAGCGACGGGCAAAGCCATGGAAGCCATTACGGCTATGGCTGGTGGCAAGCTCAAACAGAGATACGGCACTTCACCAGCCGCCATCTTCACCTTTATTGCTTCTCTTATAAGAACCAACCTTGAGTGTGAGCTTGTCCAACTGGGAGGGTCCCTGGTGGAACAACCTACACCGCGATATAAACCTCGTGATGACTGTATAGGTAAATATTTTGTTTATTGTAATCCCTCCATCTTATCCTTTGCTATTCTCTCTTCCTTCTTTTTGGTATCTGGGTGTAACGAAGTACATATACTATTAATTATAAAATATAATTTTAAACGTAATTCACATATTTATTTGTTTTATTTGTATTATGTTATACGTATTTACAACTTACTATTAACTAATTTGAACGCAGCTAAATCTCGTGATCGTAAAATTGTGTTTCATATCACCTTTCTTTTGGAAAATACAAAGGTAATAACGAGATATGTTATACTAAAGAAAGTCGAATCATCATGCATTGTAATAGAGCTTATTTTAAACTGTTAAACTGTTCTGTTGATATTCCCTTTTTAAAATTAACCATGAGAAGTTCAGTCTTCACCTTAGGCTGGCGATACAAGCGAAAGCAACACATGATACATTTTTGTGTACCCTGGGACTACCTTTATTCTCCAAATACCTGGTGGGTGATTTTTTTATTATGATTTTTATAATTGCATATATTTTTTAATTGTCTCATATAATATTTTAAAATCCGGATTACTGGCACATAGGAACCCATTTTTTGACCTTGTTATTTTATTTTAACACATTATTAAACCACACCACTCTTAAAAATGTATACAAAAGGAAACTTGTACTAACCAATTTTGTAACATAAAAGAAAGGAGACAAAGTTGAGAGAATTTAGGTAGGTGTTGCAAAGGAGAGAGGTAACCAATTTTATTAAAGCATCTAAGGCTCTTGTTAGTCCATCTTCTTATATTAAAAAATTCTCTACTGGCCTCATTGGTCTAGTGGTTAGCATGTTCGACAGACATGAGGTCCTGGGTTCGAGTCCCGGGTCGGGCCAATTTACAAATCAATATTGAGTTTTCTATTTAAGATTTTCTCAATATTTGTCTGAAGTTGGGAGGTTGGCGGTGTGATCCACCTACGTGCCTTGGAGAGCATGTTAAGCCGTCGGTCCTGCGCCTGATCTCACTCCGGTCGTATCGGATTCCCGTCACATCGGACTATGAGAGTGAAAGAATAGAATGCACTTCTGTACTGTGCCTACCAATTCGCAGTGGAGCAGCGTGGTGGGTCTCGCTCCTCGGAGTGATGAGGCCTGTGCCCAGTAGTGGGACGTTAATGGGCTGCTACATACATACATACATAAATAATATTAAATTTATTTTGTCTCTTATTTTATCACAGTGCCGTTGATTGCTGTGGTGGGCGCACACACGACTGCTTTACTGGCTGCGGGAGTACAATTGGGCGCGGGCAGTACGTGGCGCGCCTTGGTACCTGATTCGGCACCCTCCTCCGGTCCAGCGGCCTCACCCGCAGTATCACCCTCCGCGGGTTCGAGACCCGTGCCTTTGCTACTACGGGACCCCGCTGCGCTACTAATGCACTTCTTACTACTTGCGTCGCATCACCCGCCGCACATGGACATACGTATGTCGCATACTCAATGTTCTTTATTCAAGTAGGCTCTAATTCCATGATGGCCTGTTGGTGAGACTCGTGGATTCTCGTTTAGAGGAAACAGATTCGAACCCACAGCACATACCGTTAAATTTACAATCCGTCATTGTGCTCCTCGGTGAAGGAAAACATCGTGATGAACTGCCTTCTGTCACCAAGTCTTAATGTCATGTCATGTTGTCGTCATATTTAGCGATAATTTTAAATATAATTCATTCATCGCACGGTTTATTACGTCACAGCAGTCTTATATTCACTGAAAATGTTAATCACCGTCCGTTCTTCTAATTCCTGTTATAAATAAGAATGGTTTTTGACATTTTTTATTGTCAAAAAGATTACAATGAGTCATTTTGTTTTTATCAAAAATTATTTATTTATTCATGAATATCTATTTTGTCCCCTTCAAAGTAATTCCCATGAGATATTATACACTTGTGCCAACGGTTTTTCCAATCTTCGAAGCACTTCAAAAAATCATTTTTTTTTATCTTGTTCAGCTCCTCCTTCGATGCCGTCTTTATCTCGTCAAGAGAAGAGTAACGTCGTCCTTTCATGGGCCTCTTCAGTTTAGGGAACAAGAAAAAGTCACAGGGGGCCAGATCTGGGGAATACGGTGGCTGCGGCATCATTAGTGTGTTGTTTTTGGCCAAAAAGTCGCGCACAAGCAACGATGTGTGAGCAGGGGCGTTATCGTGGTGCAAAAGCCAATTTTTGTTCTTCCACAAATCCGGGCGTTTCTGGCGGATTGCTTCGCGCAAATTGCGCATAACTTGCAGGTAATATTCCTTATTGACCGTTCTTCCCTGTGGCAAGAACTCATGATGCACCACGCCCCTGCAATCAAAGAAAACTGTCAGCAAAACTTTCACATTCGATCGAACTTGGCGCGCTTTTTTCGGTCTTGGTTCGTGCGGCAGCTTCCATTGAGATGATTGAGCTTTGGTTTCCACGTCATAACCATAAACCCACGATTCGTCACCAGTTATGACCCTCTGGAGCAAATTTGGGTCGTCGCGGACAGAGTTTAACATCTCATTAGCAATGTTCATGCGATGCTGTTTTTGGTCACAATTGAGCAATTTTGGTACGAATTTCGCGGCGACCCGTCTCATGCCCAAATCATTGATAAAAATCGAATGGCACGAGCCAATCGATATGTTTAGGTCCTCAGCAACTTCTCTAACGGTGATTCGACGATTGGCCAATACCATTTTCTCCACTTCATTAATTTTTTCGTCTGTTGTTGAAGTGCTCGGGCGTCCGGAACGCTCTTCGTCGTTCACATCTTCTCGGCCTTCTGAGAACATTTTGTACCACCGATAAACGTTGCTTCGGTCCAAGGTAGCTTCTCCGTATGCCACAGTCAACATTCGGAATGCATCCGCGCACTTAATTTCGTTTTTCACACAAAATTTGATACAGGTTCTTTGATCCATTTTTTTGAATAGGTAAAAATCGAAGACGATCCAAAACACGTGCAAGCAAAGCAGCTGTCAACAATTAAATGAACATTCAAAATGGCCGAGCTTGTCGGCATAAGTGAGAGACATGAGTACCAACATAACGCCACAAAAAATTCGAAATTCGAATATACGTAACCCGCTATAATTCAAAATTCGCGATACTTTTTGAACACACCTCGTATACTAATGTGGACTTTCTTTACAACAACATTTCGTAAGAGACAATTTGGTGATACTTGTGTGTGGCGTAATTTTATGTAGCAAGGTCTTATAAGAAATAACTTCATCGTTTTTGCTAAATCTTTCGTCCATGCTCCGTTATTATTGATCGTGTCGTGATATTATGTAGCTGATGGGCTATCCTACACTAATAACAGTTCCCAGAAAATAGCGACTAGCGCCATCTGTAACTATTAATGATTTCTACATTAATTTCAAAATTATCAACTTGGTCAATTGACCGAAATTCGAATAACACGATATTTCACATAATTCGAGTGATCAAGTGTTTATTGGAAATACGTCCTATGTCTAGATAGATTATTGTGCATAATAGATTAACAAACATAGAAATTTACATATGATGCAGGATATAAACACGGTTTCCTATAGTGTGTGTGTATCCACAGAACACTTCACGTGCATAGTACGCGCGCTGTACGCGCTGACGTACTACCAGGTGGTGAACCAGCTGTGCGCGGCGGGCGTCCTACCCGCTGCCCTGGAGGCACGGCGGGCAGATCCCTCGCCTTGGGAAAGCCGCGCTGCTTGCGCCCTAGAAGACGCGGCCACGTTACTCCTAGCAGCTCTAGCTGATCATCACCTTTTACAAGACGATGCCCCTGCGGCAGCAGAACATATACCCCTTTTACAGGACCTCGAGATAGAGGTGAGTCTTATATTTGGTACTATAGAGTAGAGTTAGGTCGTATATCTGTATTTTCTTTAAAAATCATTTGAATACGAGAAATTTAAGATATATTGATCAGGGAATATGACATGCCTTTTATACGTCGTATGAAGGAAGGCTGTTGATTGGGTTTTAATGGGTATCATCTTAGATATCCTGATATCTTGCGAAGGTTTCTACTCGCCAAAAAAAAGGTTGCCTGTCGCGATCACGCTGTGATATATGATATAGTGTGATCACGACTCACGACACTTTACTCCACCAATAAGACATTACCTAAATTTACCTTACTTTTTATAATATTACATGCGAAATATATTTGAACTCAGGTACAAGAACTAGTCGTCCCTTTCCTCCGCATCGCTGCGTTGTTGCGAAAGCACATCTACGGCGGCGAGCTACCACCTATCAAGACTGAACAGGAGGAATTCGCTGCGTTGCTGCGGTATTTGGAACTCGTGGCTGACGATGTTGAAGAGGTGACGGCTGACACTGCTTTATGGGCAGGATCTGCGAACGCAGCAAAAGCATGGGCTAGACAACTAGCTACCGCTTCTTCTGGCGGCCAACTAGCGGTAAGTCTACACACACACACACATGCACGCTGACACATACACGTAAAAATAAATCCTTGCTCTCATGATCGCATTGTTTGTGCAGGTGCAGCGTGTTATCCGGTCGCTGCACGCGTCGTGGTGCGGACCGGCGTTGTTAGCGCTGCCCCGTGATTACGACCGCCTGTTCACGTACTATCACGAGCGCGTATGCCTGCAGTGCGGCGCCGTGCCTAAGGAAGCCTCTGTCTGCCTGTTGTGCGGCACGCTAGTCTGCCTTAAACAACCTTGCTGCCGGCACCACCAGGTATATGCCATGGGAAAATAGTGCCACAATTCATAGGGGCTAATATTTCAGAAGAGCCGTTTGGGAATTAAAAAGGAATTATTTGTTAAATGATTTCTTTTTACACCGGAATGTTAAAAATAAAACGACGACGACGAAGACCTAATACCCGAGATTACTCTCTATCTTATATGAACTTTTATATATGTAACTATTACAAAAAGATGTTTAACTACACTTTATTATTCTTTAAAAATTCTATTATCTATTCAGATACATTCTAGCTGGTAGTATTCATTGTAATAACCCCCTCCCTCTTCTCCCCCCCCCCAGGTTGCAGAAGCAGTGCAACACGCTAAGGAGTGTGGCGGTGGTACGGGTATCTTCCTGGTTGTGACATCCACATACATTATTGTGATCCGCGGGCACAGAGCCTGTTTATGGGGAAGCCTCTACTTGGACGACTACGACGAGGAAGACCGGGACCTCAAGTAACTAGCTCCACTTTTTTCCCATACAGACATTTATATCATTGGTTCCTTTAAATATCGGATTTACAAAAAACTATTCAGAAGAACATATATGTATATATAAAAGGCGACAGTTCAAAAGGACACATAAATTGATAAGATTTAACATGGAAGAAAATGAGATAGGAAGCATTGTACTGTTTTTGTTGTATCCGTGGTTCTGTTGGTATTCTGCTTCGTGTCCCTTTCACTTGTATTACCGAGGCATAGAGGGAGTTGACATTAAATCATTGGAAAAACCTACAATTATCCTCTTGTCGAAATTTTACATTCGTCCCATTATCTAGAGGCAAACAATTTTTAAGGTTTCACTTCCACCATGTGTCAATTGCATACAAGATTTTTTTTGTTCTCTGCATGAGATTGGCCAACGTTGCTGAAATTCTTTTAGGAGGGTTATCATTTGATTATTTTGCAGACGTGGCAAACCACTTTACCTGAGCCAGGATCGGCTGGAGCTGCTGCAAGCGCAATGGCTGGCACACCGGTTCGACCACACTAAACGCACCTGGGTGTGGCATCGGGACTCGCTTTGAGACATGGTACATTATAATTTTTTTACTGCCTAGTGGTTAGCTTGTTCGGCTACAGATAGTAGGTCCTGGGTTCGAGTCCCGGTAATGAATTTTCTGCTAAGATTTTTTCAATATTTGCCAGAAGTTTTGTAGTTGTCGGTGTGCCTCAGGGGGCATGTTTAGCCGTCGGTCCTGTGCCTGATCTCTCTCCGGTCGTGTCGGATACCCGTTACATCACTATGACTGCCAATCTGCACTGGACCATCGTGGTGGATCTATATACAAACACCCTTATACGCAAGGAGGGTGAGCGACCTATGTCTTATGAGCGAGGAGGCCTGTGCCCAGCCGTGGGACGTCAATGGGCTGCTCCTTACCTTACACAAAATCCTTTTGCATTGCTTATGGCAACACCGTTTATAGACTATAATTGGAAGACATAATATTTCGTCAACCGGAGTGAACGAAAATAACCCTATAAAATAATTAAATATCCCGCTTAGATATTTTTGATTGATTTCTTGTTTTTATTTTTTATAAAATTGGTTGAGATATAATAATACGCCAAGCGCAAGTAACAAACATTTTTGTTACTGTTATTTTCACTACAGTGCGCATGTCCAGCGATGGAGAGGCGGGATCGGCTTATGCGTTCGACTTTTGAAGCATTTATCGTGCGTATCTGTACTATTGAACATTTTTCAGCAATGTTTTCTTATGACGTTTGAAGCTTAGAAATACCTTTTTCGTCATTTAAAGCCGGCTATTTTTTTTTACAGATATCACCGTTCATTTCGATATTCATGTGAATGTGAACAAACGCTGCGATGCGCTTAATCCCGCCACACTGGAGTGGTGGGCGCAGCTGTAAATACTTTGTAACACACGTCACTACAATTGTTGGACAACCGCTTGGATTAAAATGTAACAAAAAGATCCCCTAAGCCTAGACAATTCGAGAGTTCATGTCGTTTTTAGTCATTCGTTTTTATTTAATTAAATGAATAACTTAGCAATATATATTTTTTTGTTTTTGTATAGGAACTTTCTTATAGGATTTCATATTGTTTCATTTTAGATGCGATATTCATGATTATCGTTTTGTTATAACTAAATTAAATCAGTAGCTTTGATTAGGAATTCAGAGAGACTTTCATACAAAATATGATATTAACAAATCTTTTACTTGTTACTGTTGTTGTACAGATTGAAATTATAAATCTTTATAAACTTGACTATTGTTTCATCTGTCTGATATTACTTATATTTTTTTATTCCCATGAAAATTTCGAGTTAAAAAAACATATATTATTCTTAATAACCTGTTAAAGTTTTGGAGCTCAATCGTTTAGGGAATTAAAGAGAACAACATTTCCCATTCCTATTAAAAAGTCGCGTTGTATATGGCCTATTCCCTGTTTCTTCAGTTATATGAAAGGCGGTCTAATCAACAGACGGAAAGACAAGAAAATCTAGATATTTTTTCTTATAAATGCACCCATCTTATAAATTTTCGCAGGCATTTAATATATTATGGTATTTGACATTACCTTTGGATACTTCACTTTTATTTACATGGACATATCAATTTTATTTTTATATTACATTGATATGTTACGCACACGGACGTCAAATTGACTATATATAGTTAATTTGATATCCGTTTTAATATATTCGATATGATTAATGCCTGATATTACCAACATTCCCCAAAGCATCACATAGTTAATCCCCTAAATGTCCTTAGGGGACACATAAAATTTATTGGAGGTTGATGAAATTAAACTTTCATTTTATTGAACATAAAATATATGATTTAAATAATATGTATTGAAATAAAATAACACAAAATAATGTTGTTTCCAATAAAAACAATTTGCTCAATTTAAAATTGCACATGGAATTACTTTCATGTGTATAATTTATTCTAAAGGTGATGCCACATTACTTGAGCTCAGTTACATAGAAATGTATGCTCTATGCTTTATATTATTATGGTGGATAATTCAACGAGAGTACACCTAAACTGAAACTTAGACCTTAATATAGTTATATATAGAGTTCACTTTCCAATGCTTTAATACGAGTCGAAGTAGTGTGGTAACATCTCAAAGTAATGCTTTTATATTATCTTACCCCATAAAAATTTAGGAGGCAAATTGCTCTACAATTTAATACTGTCCGTTAAATAGATTAGATATCTTACTGTCATTATTTTAACACAAGGCCAGAAATAAATGATTCATTTTGAATCAGTATTCGAGATGAAGTAATGTGCCTCGTACAAAAGTAATGAAAAGGCCACCCTAAATATTTTGCTTTGCTTTACATATTTTAAAGTATCTAAATAAGTCTAGGCATGGCGTAGAGAGCTGTTTATCGCCTAAAGAATATAAGATGTTGGCGAAGGTCGCTTTGCTATTGAATAGATAGATAGATGACCACTTTATAGATATACCACAAGACAAAATACGAACATTAATGTACTTGTGTTGTGTAATAGGCGTGTCAGATGGATAATCTCTATCTATATGAAATTGGTCGCCATGGCCGAAATAAGGCATTAATTAGACAAAACAGAATTTTAACGACAGATCTCTTGTAAAGTCGGTCTCTCATATCCTTAATATTTCTAATATGACAACTAAATAAACTTGTATTGACATTTTTTTACATATCGACGGCCCCTACCTGTAAAGAGTCCTAATATTTTATAACAGTGTTTTCTAGATGAATCATTTGTCATATTGCTATCTTTTGTTCTAATCATCATGTTTTAATAGCTATATGATATTTACAAAAAACGATGACCTTCTTTGACCTTGGGTAATATTAAATCAACATTATCACTAAAATGCTAGTTGTCTCTGCATATGTAGGGGCTCTCGAAATGTTTTAGTGCGTGTTGCGTTTTGCTTTGGCACTTGCTGTAAATATATGTCGACGTCCTATGTGGACGTCCGGTGGGTGTTGTCAGGGCTGTGAACATGTTTATCGTACTGTCTCATTTCGGTGACATTGAATTTAGTTTATCGAGTATTAAATTATTGTACTATTATCTTATGCAACTGTAGGTTATGTTCTATGATATATTACTCAATATTGAGTGTCAGGAATAAATTAATATCGATTTTTTTAATGTTAATTTGTATCCCAAACAACGTTAACTGAAGTTCCAGATTAAATTCTCAATAAGGCATATTAAGATAATGTCTCATTTGTCACTTTTATATTATAACTATAGTATGTAATACTTAAAATTGAGAAATATATCATAATAGGTTTTATTATAATGAAATGTCCTTAAACTTTGATATGAAGTTAACGTGACATTCGAACTATGTATCTTTTAATGTACTGTTAGTATTGAGTAGGGCATGACTAAAAACGAGTTTTTGAGAGCCTCCTCTATGTACTGAGTTATTACGATATCCCATTCCTAATGATTCGCTTCCATCTCGATATCTGTCTATCGCTCTCTCGGAAAAATGAGTAATGCGACATAAAATATAAAATAGTACACCAACGGGGGTGTTCCAAAATTACACTACGAGTATTGTCCACGAATAGAAGTGGGGAGTAATTCCGCAGTACGGTAGCAAAATATATGACGTCATAACCCGTCGCCATTTTTGTAGAGGAATCTTTTGCAATGTCAACAATAAAAAAATACTAATTGACTTCACAACTTACAGTGCTCGCAGTGACCATGAGAATATGGCCTATATGATTTTTCACCACTCTTAAATTATGACGTCATTGTGACGTCAAGTTTACTGTGTGTCCTACTCAAGCTATTCTGTTGTAAATTCGCTGGTTATATTAGTGTAAGATAAATTGACGTTAGTTTGATAATGAATTATCGTATTCGTTAACCTATTTGAAACTTTATTTCGGATTATAGTATGTAAAAAGTATACAGAAAATAACAGATTGAAAGAACAGTGTCACAATTCTAAAAAATCTATTTTTATCAGCGAGCCATTTTTTGTATCAAAGCGACGTTGTAACTCGTTGGAATATCAGTTTTTCACACAAAAAAATATTGTAGTTTTTTCGGCAAATAGTGACACAATTAAAATCAGCGATTACAGGATGAACCAATGACATGTTGTTTTCATTTTTGCCGATTTGAATATGAGTTTTAAAGGAAGTATAGACTGGTAGATTCTTTACAAGATTAGTGACATAACTCAACACAGGAATAAAAAGGACAACGGTTCGTTAACGTAACGGTAATTTAACATAAAGTTTAGATTAACCAATAACGTGATTGTATTTGTGGTATCACATTTTATTAGATTTGCATATGAGCTATTCTCGATGCAACAATAGTGACATATTAAAAAAAAGATATTTCAATTGTAGAGCTGTTTGGAAATTAACCGATAATACGATGTTATTTTGTGGTGCCACATTTGTTTACATTTGCATATGAGTTTTTAACACAAGACAAAATATAGACTATTCTTGTTATTTGCAACAATAGCGACATATTTAAAAAAAAACGTATTTCAAAGGGAGAGCTGTCTGTAAATTAACCGATAACACGATGGTATTTTGTGGTACCACAGCGACATTTTTGTAAATTTGCAAATGAATTTTTAACATAAAGTGTGGACTATTTTTCTTTCTTTAGCAGAATAATGACACAAATCAAAATGACAAATTTTACTGGGGCGTCGTTTGAAAATAATAATGTAACCGATTAGATCATTGTGACGACATAATGACACATTGTGGTGCCACCGAGTTATTTTTGCCTATTTAAATATGAGTTTTTGATACCAGAAAAAGATTTTCTCCTGGATTAGGATTGTTTTGAAAATTTTGGATTGTGTGATTATTCTTTCAAAGCAATATACACGTTTAAAAACGGATTTGGCCCGACTTATTTCAAACTCGTTCGGGTTTTTAGTAATGAACCAATTACGTAGTGGTCCCGCGGAAAATAATGGTCTGAATGTTGAAATCTCATATTATTATTATTATTTTTATACATTGCTAAATAAAACGTCGCTTTTTTTAAAAATATATTTTGACACATCTATATATATCATATAAATAGACAAGATTCACGGCTAGAAAGTTAAATATAAATTTTTAAAGTAGATTTATTGAACCTATCGCATCAAGTAACATTTTGAGATGTGTCACTGTCGAATTAAAGCGGCGATATTTGTATATGAATTGTTGAACATTTTATATGCAATTTCTGTTATATTTAAATTGGAAATCATAAATTTTCTTATAATTTATTATACGGGATGAATTATATTAACAATACTTTAATATAACACAGATAAAGTTAAATAATATGAAGGGAATTAGTTAATAAATTATAATAAACCAAGAAAAAAAAAGCAATTTTATCTGTTTGTCATAAATTAACAACATTACAAAGTAAACAGTAACACGCAAATCTAAAATCCTTTACACAAAAAACCCAAATAAAATATGTAACTTAGGTATTTATCGACTGTAGTTATTATTTTTGGATATTATACTAATATTAGGTTGTTTTGTATGAACAATATTTTGCGTGTTACTACGTCTTTGATTTCTAGCGTCGTTTTCGATAACAATCACTTTATTTCAATTTCATACAAATGAATGAATGAATTTGAATTTGTACCGTTTCTAAATAACATCTATTTAAATGTAATACTTCAATAGATAGGCGTAATAACCTTTCTTTTAATGGTTAGGCCGTTCTTGCTTTCGCGGCTATAATAATATAAATAACTATGTATGTAATAAATCTACTTAACTGAAGTGGGTACACAGATAGTCTAGAGCTTGAAAAGGACATAGGCTACTTATTAATGCGAAAAAAGTTTTATAAAGGTTGAAACTATCGTCATTTATAGAGCTTAGAAGCTTGAAACTTGGGCTGTTGATTGGATTTAAATAAATATGTCATTCAAAGTTTGTAAAATAACAGGCCTTACTAATAATATAAATGCGAAAGTAACTCAGTCTGTCACGCTTCCAAGATCAAACTACTGAATCGATTTAAATGAAACTTTGTACAGAGATAGTCTAGAGCCTCAGAATGGACAATAAGCTGAAACACTGCCAAGAGGTCATTAAAGTGTTTATATGTCTTATTTGAAAAATAATTAGCCTAAATTGGCAAAAATGCTACCCAAAAACACTATTCCACGCAAACGAGGCCGCGGGCACAGCTTGTTCTGTAATATATCTAACAGCTGTTTATACGAAATATATTTTTTTGAAAATAACAATGTTGGTTAGGCCGTTCTCATGCTCGGGGCTTAAGTTTATTAATGCTTTTCGAAATACTATACTTATATAACTTATTTTGTAATAACGTCACTGTAATATTTTGTAATAACATCTCTGTAATACATGGTAATAACGCCTCTGTAAAATATTATAACAATACCTCTGTAAAACATTGTAATGACATCACTGTATTACAGTTTAATAACGTCTCTGAAAAACATTGCAATAACGCCCCTGTAAAACATTATAATAACATTTATGTAAAACATTGTAATAACACCTCTGTAATACATTGTAACAACGTCTATGTAATATATTGCAATGAGATCTCTGTTATACATTGTAATAACATTACTGTATTACAGTTTAATAACGCCTCTGTAATCATTTGAATAACATATCTGTAATACATTGCAATGACGTCTCTATTATATATTGTAATACAGTTTAATAAGGTCTTTGTAAGCGATTGTAATAAAGTCTCTGTAACACATTGTAATAACATCATTGTAATACAGTTTAATAACGTCTCTGAAATATATTATAATAACATCTCCCTAAAACATTGTAATAACGTCCTTGTAGTAGATTGTAATAATGCCTCTGTAATTAATTTTAATAACATATCTGTAATACATTGATAAACTATCTCTTCTGGTTTCTACAAAACATCGTATTGGAACGTTAAATCATTGCTTGGCAGGCCTTTGTTGGTAGGGTGGTAACTAGTCACGGCCGAAGTCACCCACCAGTCCAGATTCCGAATTAGACAGTGCAATTTCATAAATTTATTCCCCTGGGAATAGAACTAAGAACCTTCTGCTGTATATTTAATTTTAGTATAATATATGACTGACTGACTATGAAAGCCGATTCTCCAGTTTTTATTTCAATGTAAAAATGTGTCATTAGAGTTTTTTTTAGTTATAATCCCTAGATGCTGTCTAGTGTGTTGCGCAATGACCATTGTGTTATTTATCATTGGCGTAGAGTACGGCTCGCACCTTTTTAATGTAATATTGTTAACCCTTGTGTCTACGATTGTTCTTGTATATAATCAATCAAATAAAGTTGTTGATATTTCGAGTGGTTCTGTTTTATTAATATGAAATAAAATTTATTTTATTTATTTATTACTAGATGTACTTTGTTGTTATTACAAATAATGATCGCTGACTTCTGAACTAGTATAAACTTTAGTTTTAGTAGTCATCAACTTTCTATTTTATTAGCGATTACAAACTAGATATCAAAATAAGTATAAAGATACCATTTTTTATTTGAAAATTTAAATTAAAAGGCATGCTGGTGTTTGTGTGTCTCTATTTCTCTCAATGTGTGTCTTCATCGCTGTGTGTGTCACCATCTCTCTCTATGCGTATCTTCATCTCTCTCTGTGTGTCTCCATCTCTTTCTACATGTTTCCATCTCTGTGTATGTCTCCATATCTCTGTGTGTATAACCATCTCGCAGCGTGTGTCTCCAACTCTATCTCTCTATCTGCATGTACAGAGGGATCGATACACGCACAGAGATGGATACATATCCATCTCTCTCTCTCTCTCTCTCTGCGTGTGTGTGTCCATCTCTATGTGTGTCTCCATCTCCGTGTGTGTAGTTCCATCTCTATGTGTGTCTCCATCTCTGTGTGTATCTCCATTTCTCTCTGTATACGTGTCCGTCTCTCAATGTGTGTATCCTTCTCTTTGTGTGTGTCTTCATCCCTCCCTGTGTATGTATTTCCATTTCTCTCTGCGTGTCTCCATCTCTATCTATGTGTCTCCATCTCTTTCTGAGTGTTTATCCATATTTTTTCTATTGCTGACAGGTTAGCGCTTGACTGTTACCTCACCTGGTGGTAAGTGATGATACAGTTGGAAGCGCGCTATTCTGTTAACAAGCAATTCACTTCTTCATAGTAAAGGTACACAAAACACTTTGCTAAAGTCTTTGCTGGTATGATAGTAACTAGTACGGCCGAATCTTCCGACTAGACCAGACTCAGACCAATTAGAATATATATTTCCTAATGGATGGGATTCATCGCTGGTAATGAAACAAAATTTGAGTAGATGAAGTATTTTTATTCAGTAATATATCTTAATAAACCTTAAAACATTATTATACAATATAACTACAAATGATGCCACAACTAATACCTAAAGTAGCAGAGCTCCCGGATTAGATTCCTGCCAGCAATCCAAATCTTATAGGGTCTGGATTGGACAGACTTTGCCAAACAAAAAAATTGAGATCCTATATGATGCTGTGGAGAAGTAGAGGTAAATAAAATTACCTTTTACCACTTTAGCGTGCTTCCATCTTAGACTGTATTATCATTTACCCTCAAATTTCAAATGTAATAACAGGGGGTGCGCAGGGTAGCAGCAGTGGTGGGTCTATGCTCTATGTCCATGGTGGGCTGCCACTTATTTTTATTATGTTCCTGCGAGAAACAGAGGTAAATTACCTCATACCACTTTAGCTCGCAATAAAAGTACAATGGGCGGTCTTATTGCTAATAACGATTAAAGTAGCGGAAGGTAATAAAGAGGGCATGAAGTGCTCTTGAAAACGTGGTCGCTGACTATGGGCCTTATTCGAAAGCTCAGAGTCACTCAGCGTGCGATGGAGAGGGCTATGCTCGGAGTTTCTCTACGCGATCAAATCAGAAATGAGGAGATCCGTAGCAGAACCAAAGTCACCGACATAGCCCTACGAATCGCGAACCTGAAGTGGCAATGGGCGGGGCACATAGTCCGACGAACCGATGGACGTTGGGGCCGGAAAGTGCTGGAATGGCGACCCCGCACTGGACGACGCAGTGTAGGAAGACCCCCCACAAGGTGGACCGACGATATAAGGAGGATCGCCGGTAGCCGCTGGAGCCAGGCGGCACAAGATCGGGTCTTGTGGGCATCATTTCGTGAGACCTATGTCCAGCAGTGGACGTCTATCGGTTGAAGCGACGACTACGAAGTGCTCTTCGATCCTGCGCCTAATCGCTCAGTTTTTGTCGGATTGCCGACACATCGAGCTATGGAAAAGGAATAAGAGAGTGCACTTGTGTACTATGCCTGCCAATCCGCAGTTTAAATAAAATTGATAGAAATAATTATGACGATGTAAATAGTACCCTATCACTTGTCTCGCAATGGTTTTTCAGTTAATAATTTAGTAGTACACTGCTTAGTGTTTTACTAAGCATTGCCAAATACAAGAAAAAGTACAACAAGTATTCAAATAAATGATAGTCCTCTAAAGAAAGTTACGTCTACAGTATTCTTAGGACCATGCCCATATTAAGATTCTAACGAGTAAACTGTTGAAACTGCTAAAATGGTGTATTCCGCTTATTTTCATAGCATTATGCCTTTGGGTATAATGTTATGGGGTAAGCGGACATTGAAACTATATTTATTTTACAAAAAAGGGGCAATAAGTGCCATATATCAATTGGGATCTCGAGTTTCCTTAAGAGAAAAATTCAAAGAATTATCAATCCTCACAGTACCGTCGCAATATATATTGAATAAAATTTTATATATCCGTGATAATATTCATTTATACAGCAAAAGGCGCGAAACACACAATTTTAATACGAGAAATAAAAACAAACTTGTAATTCCTTGTATTTTAGAGTGAAGAAGGTTCAGAAATCATTTGTCGGGTTGAGCATATGTGTTTTCAATAAAATACCTCAATCAGTTTTGGATGTGCCTCCATATAATTTTGAGAAATATGTCAAAGACAGTCTTTTACAAAAGGCATATTATAATGTTGAAGATTATTCAAGCGATAGAAATGTTTGGACTTGATTCCAGTTGCTCACAGAAGCAAAAGATTACTCATTGTAACATATAAAACTATCTTTAAAAGAGTAACCGTTAAGTTTCTTGCCGGTTTCCGAACCGGTGGTAGTATTACCAACGGACAGACTACTGACGATTCAGAAGTACTTTTTGAGCCTAAAAATACTTTCGATTTGAATAAAACACAACATCAATTCAAAAACTCGGTTCAACGAACGCACGCGGTCGGTGCCGGTGTGCTTGTAAAAGAAACGACTAAATGGAGCGAAAGTGTGAAAAACGCTGCGCCGAGCCTGTGCTTTCGTTGACCCGAGCGTCAGCTGATTTTTAATTTTGTGTTTCATTGCTGGTTTTTTTTTTGTAATTTACTTTTTTATGTCTGTCGTAAGCACTGGAACCTCACGTAACATTTTAAGTAAGGTTTCAGTGTGTTATATTAATTTAGTAATAGACGCTGTACAATGTTTCATTTAGATCGCGATCACCTGGGCGCTACTTAGATCTGTTCGTTGACACGTGCGTTCGAAGATCAGCTATTGTAGATTTTGTGTTTCATAGTTCATTTTTTTTATTAAACTTTAGTTTCATTTAGCTGTACTAACATGATAGAGCGTTAAGAATGCTAACGAAACGTTTTAAAAATATGATTGTTTCATAATCAGTATCGATTTGTCCGATCATCTAAGTTGTTATTAGTACTATCGTCGGTCTTCGTTTTCGGAAGCGGTCTCCTAACACCTTGTATATCAATAGCACTGTCGTTAAGAGTCTGATGTTTTTTATTTTATTTATATACAAATTTACATCCTGTAACCTCTAGACGCCTTATTATTTGGCAACTCTCTTGCGTCTCCTATACCTACTTGATTATACAGAGAGAAAGAGAGAGAGAGTGAGAGATAGAATACACTTTATTGTACAACACAAGCCATACGTGAATTATATGCAATAATACAATTCTAGGGTACAAAAACTTATAAGATACTCTTTTATTTGGCAACTCTTTTGCGTCTCCTATATCCAATTGATTATACACACACACAGAGAGAGAGGGGGGGGAGAGAGAGGGGGGGGGGAGAGGGAGAGAGAGAGAGATAAAATACACTTTGTTGTACACCACAAGCCCTACATGAAATATTTGCAATAACTTAATCATAGGGTACAAAAAGGGGGCTTTATCCCTCAACATCCAACCAATTTACGTCCATCAACTTATTACATACCCTTTTATTTGACTACTCTTTTGCGTTTCTTATATTCACTTGTTTATACATAAGTTTGACTCGTAAAGAAGGTTGCTGGCCCTTGTTTTACCACCTTAAGCTACTTCCACGGCACCCATTTCATTCGAGTCGTAGTCTACGTCAGTAACTGTTGTCTTTTCAGCAACCACGTGGATTGAATAGTCATATGTCAGAAGCTTAGCAGCTATGAATCCTCCAGAACCAGGCGCACCTCTATGAATGAGACCTGCGCCGCTTAATAACGTCGAACCTGAAATATAAAATATTGAACCTTCCCAATAAATACTTTATTTTAATACAAATATTAGCTTAGCATAATTAAGGTTATAATGGGCAAACCTTAAAAGATAGACTTCTGCTGTCAAAGACTTTTTGTTAGAACTTTTAAAGGGGATCAATTCTGTCATATATAATTTTTGCGAAATTTCAACCGTTTACACAGCACACCTAAAAGCTTCTTAAAGGACCCCTCCTTAGCGTGACGATATAGCTTATTGCCTTCCTCGATAAAAGGGCTTTCTAACCCTAAAAGGTTTTTCAAATCGGACCAGTGGTTAATTGATTTAACGATTTGAAGCAAACAATCTCTTCAGCTTAATATTTGTATTCGAGTAGAACATAGGAACAGAAACAAATAATGAAGAAGACAGGTCGATCACACGCTCACTCGTTAAGTATCATACGTTTGTCAGCCGCGGCTGATGTGTATATATAACCCGTTTAAGTGGGAAAAGCTTTGCGGATTTTGAAGAAGCAAAACAGGAAAAAAAGACAATAGCAGAGAGTGAGGGACGGCTACATTGTAAGAATCAGTGAGTGTTGTTCTGTTATTTTGCTAAAGGAGGCACATGAGGGCAGAGGGACGATTGTATATGCTCTTCTCCGGCGCAGGAGGTTGGGAGGTAGGAGGCATAGATTTGAGTTTCTCCTGTCTCTACTTAAGTTTCCCAGCGGGACTGTTCCGGAGTACCAGGTTGGATTGCTTCAACCGATCCTCTGGCACTTCATTAATGGATGAGTAGGATATTTTAGTCGCTTAGTGCCAGCGAGTCCCATACACCCGTTTAGATTTGGGCCAGGTTTAGTTGTAGGCGAGGAGATGGAACATTTTCTTTACATTTTTGCGTTCATCCATCGTGATTTAAGTGAATGGCACTAGGCATAACAGCCAAGGACAATGTGGGGCAGCATACAAGGCTTGCATTAGCTGCTTCACTTCCATCGTGGTTTCACAAGACCACTCAATTTTTTTTTTATTTGAGGCAATTGAATCGTACTAAATGAAATGTCTCTAGGAAAATGAAAACTTCATAAGCGTTGTACACGTGTAATATGCAAAGTAACTAGTAGTAATGAACGCGGCCGGCACCAGTGTGCGTGTAAAAGAAACGACTAATTTGAACGAAAGCGCGTTGACCCGAGCGTCAGCTGTATGTATTTCATTGTTGTTTTTTTTTTGTGAAATTTTATTTTTTTATGAAACTGTCATTTCAATTAGCTGTACTAACACTATGGTCTGTCTTAGTTTTCGGGAGCGGTGTCCTAACATCTTATATAGGTATCGAATTTAACTGAGCCGTCATACACAGTCATATAACTGTTTTTTAGTGTATAGTTTGCTCTCGTCTACTAAGGGTGCTATAAAGGCAAAATCAGGGCGTCTTTGCTATATTTAAAGTCTTTATTTAATATTTGATTAATGAATTAAATAAACAGAATGAGTGAAAGAAAACATCCCGGGAGAAATTATCCTGGAGTTTACATGGTCATGTGATCACATGACCTAATTGTGACGTTAGAAAAGATCATTTTACGTACACATGACATAATGATGATTTTACTTCATTTCATTAATAATGAGGTTAACTGGTACGTTATATTTTGCTTTACGTCAAGAATTCTGTGTCTTGTGAGTTATCTTATGTAAATTCTGATATACCACAGCAATTTTGACGTCACAATGACGTAAACGTGTTCCCTGGGTAGTCTGCTTAACTTACTTATTTTTAATGGTCTGTGCTTAAAATGACATACCTCTGATCGGTTCCAGTGGTTGAATATCTATAAATGGGACCGTACTTTGTGCTGCGTCAGCTTCAAAGTCGGTGTGTGTAAACTGTAAAATCTGATTATGCTTTGAATCCACGGGTAAAGGGTTTGCATTACGTGTTGGGATATCTGGTCTGATTAACCGCAATTCCGACCTGAAACATTTACAATCAAACATTGAAAATAAATTATTTATTTTCACCTGAATAACTAAATATGACCACACTTTTCGAAAATAAAATGGGGTGATGCTTAGATTTATGCCGTTGAGATTTTTTTGTAGTTCTATTACTGGGTAATATCTCAACATAAATTGTTGTGTTATATCTCTAACGTAGTGGCAATTCACAAACATAAGCCAAGGCAGTACGGCCCGCAAGCAAACCTATAAGAGTAACGATAAATTTGGTTAAAAATGCAAAATACTTTAATAAATAGCGTTTAATAGATGAAATAGGTCAGGGGGTACACATCTTTGTCTATTTGTCCGATAGTCATAGTATGGTACACGGGTATGCGATCCCGGCTCCCCGAGCTATTACTGAATCTTCTCAGTCTTCCGAGTCAGTAATATCCTACTACCTTATATTTTCCTTTCTCTTCCTTACAAAGTTCCTATCTTTTTGACCCGTTCCCCCCTTTTATTCCATTTTCCTACCCACTTCCTGCCAGTCCAAGGTGTACCGTGCCGAGGGACTCATGGCTAGGGGCATTTGCCTAGTCGCAAGCGGTGGCCCTGGGACCGGGCGAACCCAGAAATAGGCTAGCCTTATTCTGGCATGCGGGGCTCTGCCAGAATGGACCTATGTTCCCTTGCTACTCGTGGGAACGCAATGGTGATATTATTACATTCCAAAAATGGCGGCGATGAGATTCGCAATCCATCACGTCACGTTCCTAATGGGGGCGAAAAGCGGGCTACCGAGAGCCGCTTTGCTACTTTGAATGTAAGAGGAGGAATGAATGAAAAGATTGATGAAGTATGCCAGATGATGCATGATAGGTGCATAGATGTACTCTGCGTGAATGAGACAAAGAGGAAAGGATGTGATACCACGAAACATAGCCCTTACACAGCTTACTGGTCTGGTGTAAGCAGTGATAAGAGAGGCTGTCAGGGAGTTGGTATCATACTTNCTAATATCTTCATGACTTTTGCTAGCAGCCCTAATATCCTCATACATTTGTTAATAGCCCCAAAATCCTCATAACATTTGTTACCGCCCTAATATCTTCATGACTTTTGCTAGCAGCCCTAATATCCTCATACATTTGTTAATAGCCCCAAAATCCTCATAACATTTGTTACCGCCCTAATATCTTCATGACTTTTGCTAGCAGCCCTAATATCCTCATACATTTGTTAATAGCCCCAAAATCCTCATAACATTTGTTACCGCCCTAATATCTTCATGACTTTTGCTAGCAGCCCTAATATCCTCATACATTTGTTAATAGCCCCAAAATCCTCATAACATTTGTTACCGCCCTAATATCTTCATGACTTTTGCTAGCAGCCCTAATATCCTCATACATTTGTTAATAGCCCCAAAATCCTCATAACATTTGTTACCGCCCTAATATCTTCATGACTTTTGCTAGCAGCCCTAATATCCTCATACATTTGTTAATAGCCCCAAAATCCTCATAACATTTGTTACCGCCCTAATATCTTCATGACTTTTGCTAGCAGCCCTAATATCCTCATACATTTGTTAATAGCCCCAAAATCCTCATAACATTTGTTACCGCCCTAATATCTTCATGACTTTTGCTAGCAGCCCTAATATCCTCATACATTTGTTAATAGCCCCAAAATCCTCATAATATTTGTTAACACCCCTAATATCTTCATAACATTTTTAACAGCCTTAATATAGTCATAACATTTGTGGCCTTTCTATAAGAAAAGGTGGGTATAAAGAAAAAGTGGTCTAAAAATTAGGAAACGTTTTCCATGGACATATAAACTGTTCTTTTTGTTAACAACACAGTTAACAGATTAGTGCTTAACTGAAATTATATCTGAAGGTAAGTGATGACACAGTCTAAGATGGAAGCGCTAACCTGTTAAGAGATAGTATAGTTTTTGCATAGCGTCGTATCGGTATTGATCTTTATAGACTCAATGTAACGTTCCGCCTGAGCCGAGTGTTCAAGCTAAAACTCAAAATAATCGATAGAGAGTCGCAATTGGCCTAATTCCATTGTTTATTGCAAGTACTCGCTTTGCTAGCAGAGGTCACAAGCTCAATCCTCGATTTAGGATATTATAAGAGGCTTCAGCTGTGGTTAGTTACCACCCTATCTAGAAACCATAAGAGGTAAATTGCCTCTTAACAGATTAGCGAGCTTCCCACCATAGACTGTATCATCACGTACCATCAGGTGTGGTCACAGTCAAGCACAGACCAACTTTTCATCAATGTTTTCTTATGAACTATCGTCCGTAAACCTATTTTACTGACAACCAATTCCTTTTTGCTTTGTTGGTAGAATGGTAAGCCTCGTACTAAATATGCCTTCCCGGGAATCGAATCCTGGAGCTCTGCTAACGAATGGAGTACTAGCTTCATTATAATAAAAGAGACTATTTAAATACCTGTCATTAATGCCGTAGTTACGGATCCAAATACTGCCATTGGTTGACAGATTGCCAGTCGTGTAATTAAACGGCGTGGAACGTATTTCTAAATGTAAAATATTGGAGATGCCTCTGGTTTGAAACCTGAAAAGTATTTTTCAATAAATATAGATAGATAGATAAAACTTTTATTGTACACCACAATTATTATATACAGTCGAAGAACACTTCAAATAAGCCATGTCATCTACCGGTTGACATGATACGACAGTTCTCTATCTTTTTAAGCCATAACGTTTATTATCTATTTCGCTTCTCGGTAACTGTCGTAACAAAATATGCGTAGAGATAACAGACAATAAAATAAACAAAAAGTAATCAGTTACAAAGTGACTGTTACCAACGGTACGTGTGTTGCGTCGAAGGTCGTTAAGTTTTTTGTGGTGTTTTATAAACTGTGAGTGTTTATTAGTGCATATTTAATTATATACGTGAGGCCAATAACAATAACAACCCTCAAGTTTTAATTTTTAAGATATGGGCCTATAAATATAAGACGGACTTTTTTCACTATCTCAAAGTTTAGCGCAACATTACGCTACGCCAGAGTTTGAATTTAATAAACAAAAGATTTCATTGTATAGTTTAACTATTAACGAACATAAAAATCATAACATTTGGTAGTCTTTCATGAACATTTATGTGCCAAGAGTCACTTCAGCGTCATTGGACCCGCGGGACAATCGATGCAATAAACGTATGTGCAGAGCTGGGCAAGCGACTGTATTTAACTCGATTTACGTCGGACAAATTAATCATTGTATCTTCCTTCTTTTTATGGGATATGTTACTTGGAAAAAAATGTATTTTTCCGACAACCGAAGGGATAAAATACAAAACAGTACAAGAAAGCCTTATCGCTATGTAGCGATATCTTCCAGGCAACCTTTGGGTTACAAAGACTGCTAAAAGAGAGGTAGAGTGAGGTGACTAATTTATGGAATAAAGTAAATACATATATACAAGGTGTTAGGATGAAATTTCCAGAAGGGTTGCTAGCACATGGAAAAAATATTGGAGTATGAAAGAGGTATTTAAGGGAAAGCTACCACAAAACTAAAAACAAAAGCATTGGAAACTTGCTTACTACCCTGTCTCCTGCATGTCAAACCTGGGCTCTTTCTAAAGGTACAATCAAAAAAATAACAACGTGTCAAAGAGCTTTGGAAAGAAGTCTACTTGGAGTCAAATTGGAAGACAAAATAAAATGCTCGGAAATAAGACGTCGCACCAAAGTAAAAGATGTTGTGACACAAGTACTACGGCTAAAATGGAGATGGGCTAGTCACCTTCAAAGAAGCCAAGATGAGAGATGGACAAAGGCAGTTACAAACTGGTATGCCATATATTTGAAACGCAAGCGAGGAAGACCATATAAGCGATGGGATGATGACATTGTAAAAATTGCTGGGAAATCGTGGAGCAGGTTGGCGAGAGACCGATTGAAGTGGAAGAATTTGAAGGAGGCTTTTACCCCCACATGCGGTCCCCACATAAACGATTAATAAAGAGAAAAACAAAATAAAAGAAATAGACTATAAGTAGTAGATTAGTAGTTAGTATAAGGTCATTATTTTGTTCTTTTTTGTTCCTTTTTATAGTTGTTTTTATTTTAAAATTGTAAATAGTATTAACGTTAAGTATGTGTGGGAATAAAATAAAGCTTATTATTATTATTATTATAAGGTGTTAGGAGACCGCTTCCGAAAAGGAAAACAGACGATAGTACTAATGATATCTTTGATGATGATATGGAGAAGTCAAGTGAAGGAATCCATGCGTCTGGCGCCGGTGTACATGTATCCCTACTAAATTGAAAGATTGGCCCTGGGATTTATTAATAGTTAAGGCACAGGAAGTGTTAACCAGATATTGAACTATTTTAAAAGGTGTAGATCATATCTGTGGGCATGATTGGTATACTTGGAATATGAGCTAACTCATCAGTCGTAGCTCCAGTTATAACGGTCGCTACAATTTTCTTTAGAATACATACATACATAGCACCACGCCTCATTCCCATAGGGGTAGGCAGAGACAACATCCTTCCACTTGCCACGATCCTTGCATATCTCCTTCGCTTCTTTAATTCTCATTAAACCTTTCATACAAGTTCATCAATTTAGAGTATTCTTGACCTGGTCCTTATTCAAAATGTCCTGGATTTCGTCCAGGAACGTTCGCCTTGGTCTTCCCCCTTCCAATTTTCGCATTCACACTTGACTCATAAATCCTTTTTGTCAATCGCCTTACATCCCAAACCATCTGAGCATACCTTTCTCAATTTTAGTCACTACATCTTCTTTTAAACCACAACGTTCTCATATCACACTATTCCTTACTTCGTCACTCAGTTTTAATTCTCAACGCTCTCATCTCTACCGTACTTATTTTACTTTTATGATTCTTCTGCCATACCCAACCTTCACTACCATACATAAGTGTTGGCACCAACACTCCTGCATGCACAGCCAGTCTGGCCCTTTGAGACACCTTTGGCTATTCATAAAGGCGCGCAGGGCACCATTTACCATTTCCCTGCATTCACTCTGCTATCAATATCACTTTCATTTGTTCCATCTTTTGTAAATTTAGATCCCAAGTATACAAATTCTTTCACCTCTTCCACTTGTTCCCCATCTATCAAAATATTGCCATTCATCATAGATTCATCTCGTTCAAAAAGCATAACTTTCGTTTTGTTTACATTCACTTTCATTCCTTTCCCTTTCAAAGCTTCATTCATAATATTTAGCATCTCCTGAAGCTCGTTAGCGGATGACGCAAGTATTACTTGATCATCAGCGTAGAGTAAACATTTGATGAGTAATTCATTCATTCTTAACCCATACATACTTTAGATTGACATTTTTAAATTCGTTATATCTAGATTGTTGGGTTTTTTAGATATTTTTATTCGATTTACTTTATTTAGTAAATGATATACATGTAAAACAGTTTTAGATAAGAATAGAACGAAAACAAATAAAGGTGACAGTTTAAAAGACCCAAGAGATAATACAGAAGAATCTACTTCATTTTATACTATGTAAAGATGCGACTAAAAAAACTAATTGCTCCAATTGATGTGAAATAAATTAAAAATTATAGACAATCCAAGGCAAGATCTCGCAGCGCATAAAAAAAGACCCTAAAGAAATTGTGATAAGGCAAAGGAGTTGAAGATGAAGAATATTTTAATGATGGTGATGAAGAAATCCTCAATCGTACATTGATAAAACTATATTTGACGATAAAAAAAGTGCTGTAAAAACCTACTTGAATAAAGAATATTTGAATTTGAATGTCTTAAAAATCATTCCCTTTAAAAAAATATGTAATTTAAAAGAAAAGTCACCTGACGCCAGTTAATACGTGTCCATATGGTGAATCTAACTCGTCCAAGTCTATACCCTTCGAGTCACTGCGAAGTGTGTGATAGTCTACTTCATTTGCTACATTTGCCTCGGAGACGTCAAACTCTTGAACAGGCACCCAATCTCCAGGAATGATATATCCTCTCTCTTCTAGGGTCCCTTCGCTGATCTGAAGGTGGAAGACCCGTCCACGCTTCACAATTCGTAAACCAGTAACAATCCTGCAAGTATTTATTTAAACTTAAAATTTTAAATTAAACATGAATAAGGTTCTATTGTCAAAGACTAGCAATGCCCCGCGGTTTCACCCACGTTGCTAACGATCTTGGTTGTGGAAAGTGTACTAAGTAGAACTTATTTTCATAGACTAACATTTTTAAATTCTTTATATCTTTTAAATGGAATGTCCGATTTTAATAATTTAAAAAATCGTTTCGAGTTATTGAAACGGTCTTTAATAAAATATCGTTATTAAAGAGGATTAATACAGACGTGTGAATAATATTATGCGCTTTTATTAACTTTTAAAATGTAAAAAGGTAGTTATAGTCACGTAACTACAGTAGTTAGTATCCCGGACTTTTTTATAGACATTAATACGTTCTATAATACAGTATAATATTTTTTAATATCAATAGTTTCTATACTGCATGCTATAACAGATTTTTATAACCAATTATTTCACATCTTGGGTTACATTAATACGTTTCTATTAGGGATCCCAATTTTTTTGAGAAAGTAATATATAGCTTTTGTCACTCAGTGAAAATTGAGTTTTCTTATGGTGAAATGTTTGAAATCGGTCCAGTAGTTTTTGTGTGAAAACATTACAAACATACATACATAATTATAATATAAGTTAAATTTATACTCAAAAAAATATATCGCAATAATGTCACGGCATCAGTCAAATTTCGATGATTAATTTTATTGTCCTGTTTGATATAGTTAGGAAGAGGTTCGTATTAAAGAAAGAAATAGTAAATTTATGTGTATTTAAACTCATAGTAACTTTTTTATGTAACCTTCTTAGTGCTTTTGACATTATAACCTTTTTTTATATTAACCTCGTGGCGTTTGACATAACTGTCAGCTATTGACAGAAGTGTTTATAATCGTGTTTATGTGATGTATTTTTTATTGATTTTATCCATTTTTTTTTGCACAATGTTTAAATATACTATCATTGTGCACTCCTCTATATAAACTATAAGTGCGGAAAATTTCGTACTCCTAAGAATGTGTAATTTTCGTAAAAAAGCCCACAAAGTGTTGCTTCACGTATTATATACGTGTCGGAGAATAAAAGAGATTGAGAGAAGCATAAAGCATAGGGGCGGTTCTCTACCGACATTGTCATTGATGGCATCCATAATTATCATACTGTAGACGTTCTTAGTTAACGTTGGTGCAATCAAACACTTTACTAATTAACTCTGATTATAATGTTCAATCACTTAATGTTCCCGATTTCAATTTATACAAACTCATTAACAATAATAGCTAGGAACGCGACAGTTTCAAAAAGTCGACTGCACTGGCGGGCCGTCAGCCGAGAACTGCCGAGAGACTACCACTTATTGACTCCACGTCCATAGAAAGATGGCGCCAGCGTTCTAGAGACTATTGCAATCCGATATATAAATAAGATAGTCAGGCAAAAAATATATTTACTTGTTAAATTATTATATATGTATATCGCCGTTGGAATACTAACACTTAATAATCCACAAAATACTTTTTTTTTGTTTTTATGAAAAGTAATTCTGTTATGACAAACGATTTTGCATTTGAAAATTGCTTCGCGTTTCCTTTCCAGCGTTGAAATATTTAAATGTAAAGTAAATCAATGTTCCGTCTATATTTATTTTCGAAAATTAACTTAATTTCTTAAGTCTTTTTATTTATTTATATAATATATGGAATTACTCTCGTATTTTGCGCGGTGCGGTTCTAACTAGAGGATCCTTGACTTTTCTTTGTCTATGTTTACGACAAACTGATGTCAAATTTACGTAACATATAAGTCACATGTAAGGGTATGTTTGGATTTGGTTTTGACGGACATTCTTTAGGGATTAGAAAGATTAGTTTAGACTGCGCTTACTTGTTTCTATCAATGTCGGAAGTAACATCCCTGAGGCTGAAGTAACGATCGGATTTCGGGCCTTCTTCGTCGCACAAGCACATGCAATAGGAGCAATGCCAGAATAGCCAACGCCACCATGAGTCCACCTAAAATGATCAAAACATTAATCTTCGTAGTCGATTGACTCTCACCTGATAAGAAAGAGTAAAACTCACATATAAAAAAGGATCTGGTGATTCTCTGAGAAGAAAACACAAAGAAACATCAATTCTCACGCGTGAATCTGAATATATAAATTAATTTACCTTCGTAGTTCCTCTAGTGCAGCTACCCGGCGTCCCATAAGTTATACCGTTTTCATATTCGATCCATTCGTATCGTCTCGTACTTGCTCTATCCTGTAATGAAAATATATGCTTTACCGGCTGACACGCGTAATTTAGTCTTATATGTAAAAAAAAATTAACCCTTCTGCTGCTGCACCATTTGTTGTACGCCAAATTATATAATCAACATTCCGAGTCGAAATACAAAATAATTTGAATAAGAAAAATAAACATCTTAGTAATTGTACACTTATGTATAGTTGTGTAAGATGTATGGCAGAAGAAGCACAAAAGTAAAATAAATGCGGTAGAGATGAGAGCGTTGAGAAGTATGAGTGAATTTAAACTGAGTGACAGAGTAAGAAATAGTGTGATAAGAGAACGTTGTGGTTTAAAAGAAGATGTAGTGACAAAAATTGAGAAAGGTATGCTTAGATGGTTTGGGCATGTAAAGAGAATGAATGAAAGGAGACTGACAAAAACGATTTATGAGTCGAGAGTGAATGCGAAAGTTGGAAGGGGAAGACCAAGGTGAACGTTCATGGACCAAATCCAGGACATTTTAAATAAGGGCCAGGTCCAAAGTACTCTAAGCCGACGAACTTGTATGCAAGGTTTAATGAGAATGAAAGAAGCGAAGGAGATATGCAAAGATCGTGGCAAGTGGAAGGACGTGGTCCTATCCCTATGGGAATGATGCGTGGTGCTATGTATGTATGTATGTATATATATATATTATATACAATATAAGAATGATGATGTCTCAATGTTAACTCAAATTTCTATATAATAGTCAATGTACTGCAAAAAATAAGTCTCCTTTCATTCATACCCTCTACGTGCCCAAACCATCTAAGCATACCTTTCTCAATTTTAATCACTATCTATCACACACTCTTTCCTACTTTGTCACTCAGTTTTAATCCACTCATACTTCTCAACGTTCTCAGTGTAACCTTAAATTTCTTTAGCGGACTTCATATATAACTCTATTTAAATATTTTCACACTTGTTTTGCACTTGTAAAAGAAAACAATTGTAAGTAGCAGTCCATTAACGTCCCACTGCTGGGCACAGGCCTCCTCTCTTATAGGAGAGAGGGTTGTTAGAGCATAGACCCACCAGGCTGCTCCACTGCGGATTGGCAGGCATAGTACACAAGTGCACTCTCTATTCCTTCACTCTCATAGTCCTATGTGACGGGATCCGACACGGCCGGTGAGAGATCAGGCGCAGGACCGACGGCATAACGTGCTCTCCGAGGCACGGGGGTGGATCACACCGCCAACTTCCCAACTTCGGTCAAATATTGAGAAAATCTTAATAGAAAACTCAATATTGATTTTTGAAATGGCCCGACCCGGGGCTCGCACCCAGGACCTCACGTCTGTAGTCAAACATACTATCCACTAGACCAGTGAGGCAGTCATCAGAAGAAAAGAATCAGCATCAAAAGAAATCAATACATTATGTCTTTACCGAATTTAGCTTTGAATTAATTTGAATAGAGTTCTTATCGTTATGCCTCACTCCGTGTTCAACTGTATTGCGAAATGCAGAAATAGATAAATGGTTATTGTAATAAGAGAATAAACACATTCTAAGCTTATTATGATGTTATGGGTCTGTAAGTTAGAATTTCTTTTTTTTAATGTAAAAAACATCCTCTAACAAATTAAATATTGAAGATTATTTAAGCGATAGAAATGTTTGGAGTAGATTCCAGTTGCTCACAGAAGCAATATATTACACATCGTAACATACAAATCGGGCTTTTAAAGAGTAACCGTTGAGTTTCTGGTCGGTTTCTTTTAAGCGGATTCAAGTTTCCGAATCGGTGGTAGATTTATTACCAAAGGACAGACTAATGATGATTCAAAAGTGCTTTTTGGGCCTACTTGAATAAAGAATATTTTGACATTGATACGTCCGCTGCATTGCGAGATCTATCAGATCTCGTGAAGGATTACAATCGTGTTGTTTCACTCCTTGCGGGAGGTTCTAACATGGAAAGTTATTTTTGTATGAGTAAGACAAATTTACACATTTGCTTCCTACTTAACAAAATAGTTATGGATTAGATCCCTAACGCACAGTAGTATAATTATTGTCTTTCCTTACGTTAGGGAACATGTCGATACTCTTGGAAACTTGAAAGCTCTATTTGTATCCCTAACGCAAAAAAGGGTAGGTTAGTTACGAGATTTTTTAGGTCTCTGGTGCACCGGCTGAAAGTTTTTTGAAAATGATGGTGCAGTGAACGTGTTTGATTTGCAGCGTTGATATTACAAAGAAGACTTACAGAGCGGCAGATCCACATATCTGAATCAATGAATCGACATCCAGTGATTTTTCCATCGCAGCTCGGTTGTTGGGCACAAAAAAGGTCTTTGAAGCAGCTGTGTTGTTCCGCGTTGTCATAGTATGCACAATTTTTCTTGCACGTATTATCCCAGTTCATGTCAACCTCGTTCACAACATATCCTTGCAATAATCGAGTTACCTCCTCATATGTCACACCTACATGTTATAAAAAAACATTAAAGAATTATTTAATTACATAATTTTGTTATTAATGTTTATGATCTTAAGAAAATAAACGCCGGTGTATCACAAGGAAGTATCTTAGGTCCTATATTATATTTCCTCTATATTTGTGATATACCTGTATTAGAAAACAATACAATTGTGACTCTTGCTAATCATAGTTCTATCATGGCAACTAGAGAAAGTCATGAAGACGCTGTAGTAAATAAAGTCAAGACAATGAAATGGCGGATAAGGCTATATTAATCATTGGTTTTACAAATAAAAGTACGAAATATTGTGTAATCTATCTCAATAGACAAAAACTCCCTTATAACAACACAGCTAAGTACATTCGTATAATACTGGATACAAAACTTCAACGGAAAGCTCATGTTAATAAGAAACGTGAAATAAAAAACTAATAAAAATAATAAAAAACGTGAGAATCTAGAAAGTAGCAGTTTCAAAGTAATACGAAAATTCCAAAACAAAGTATATAGGGAAATTGTTAATGCACCTTGGCACATAGAAATAGCGATCTTCACAAGGACTTAAACATAGAGCTCGTTAATATATTATTACATCGAAAGAATTGCCAAAGCTCATCATCAAAGACTTCGCCATCACGTGAATCCTGAAGTTGCTAGTCCTTGCTATCCTAACTTCTGGATATCACAAGGACAAAAGAGAACATTATAAGAACAAAACATTTTGAGTTAGTGAAAGTGCAGTGACACAATATAGTGCAGTGTGGTGTTTTTAAGCAAGAACTCAAGAATAGTGTGAGTTAATGCACATTATAGTAAACTAAGCATAGTCGTTGAACTCTAGACATAGTTAATATAAGTATATATTAATGTTTAGATTTATATATTGACTAGCAATGCCCCGTGGTTTCACTTACGTAGATACCAATCTTGTGGCAGTGAAAAGACTATAGACTTATTTATGTTAACAGAAAAGTTTTATTTAACTTAGTTTTCAATTCAGATTATTAGATACACATTTACATTCACAATCTAATAAATATTATTCAAAGGAAAAGAGACATCTGGCCACAAATGAGTTTCTCAAGGACCTTGGATAGGAAAAGCAGCATCGAAATCGGAATAATTGGAAGGTTTAAATTTTTTTGGTATAGGAATAATCTGAGCGTATTTTCAAGCATTGGGACTGACTGAACTGAACTGACTTGAGGAGATTAATTTTTAAAATATATTAAATTTAAAATTGTAAGTTTCATGCCGGTTTTTTCTCAGAGGAATCAACTTTCCGAATCTGTGGTAGATTTTTTACCAACTGACAGACTACTGAGGATTCAAAAGCGTTTTTTGAGCTTTTTTGAAAGAATATTAAGATTTCGATTTTGATTGCACCAACGAGGCCGTAGTATTGCCCATTTGTAAATGATGTTTCAGATCTAGATTAAATTAAGACTAAAGAAATACCTTTTATATGGCTTTGAGGGCTACAACGTCTCAAGTCTCTTTTAGCTGCAGCCATAGCAGAGCGTGCCAATTCTGCGGTACGCGATGTCCTCTCCCGGTATCTCTCCATCATCAAACTCGCTTCTTTATTATAAGTACCTGCAGTTAAATAATATTTATAGCCCAACTTATAACATGCCAGCCTTGTTCTTATTGTTTCTATTTTAATTGCTGATTTATTTCAAGTTATTTTGCCTTAGAGCGAAATAAATGCCAAATAATACATTGCTATGTTTGTGATACAGATTTCCATTTTATTTTTTGCAAGTTTATAGGGACTGACTGATTATTTCGATTTGCAGATGGTTAGGATTTTGAGTGTCATGATTTTCAAAATACTCTGTGGTCCGGGATTTTGTCCTATGGGCAACACACTGTATTATTGCGAATGGAAATATACAGCTGTTATGATCAACAAGAGTTCGTTATATTCACGAGAAACTCTATTTCGAGGTTTTTGGGGACTGAAATGAAGGAAACACAACCTACTATCACTTTTGTTAGGATATATGTCACAGTTTTTAACCGCAATGATTGAGGATTTTATCATTTTAACTTATAATATGGTATATATATGAGTTCTGCTATTAAATGCTTAGTAGCACCAAATAGATTGCGGCTTTAAGTTGCACATTTAATTGTATCCACACAAACTTGCGCAGGTCAGATAGTATAGATTTTATGTAAATACCACTCCAGTGTATCCTTAACAACATCCATGAGAACTGCATCATAGCTATACTCTTGATCTCTGCCAACGATATTGTTTTGTACATATCGTAGATGAGTTGTTGCGGGGAAAATTGCAAGCATAAGTCGGGGTGCTCCTCCTGGAATAATAGACTGATTTTATCTACTAAAATAGTGAGTAAACAACCTTTTATCGTCCCATTGCTGTGAAGGCGTCCTTACTCTAAAAGAAGGCGGTTTTTAAAACAGAAACCCATTAAACTTACACACATATCACAGAATTACTCCTAGGTTTCCTCATGTTTCTTCTATCAAAAAGCACAATTATAGCTTCTATATAGAGAAACTTAGCGGAGCCTATCCAGGGCACGAACTTCTTTGACCAAGATTCCATACGTCTTTAACTAACCCATCAAGGCTTTACATTTTGTTAACTATTACAACATATTACTTTGGTCCATTCTAGAGTACCTAGAATACTAGATGTAAACGATACCAGGGGCTATAAGTAGTTAAATTTAGCTATGCACAATGATGGAATGAACAAAATCAAGCATCTAAGTTAATCTTTTGAAATAAATTTGTAAAATATCAACAAATTCTAGTTAAATAAAATTGATTGAATTGAAACTTTGTAGATGGGGGTTTCTACCCCCATCTACATCTGATCTTGAAAAGGCACGAAATCATTCTTCATTTGCGCAATGTTCTCAATGGAGCATGTGATTTTCTATGATACCCCAAAAGTCTTGCTTTTTATGATTTTTCAAAGCCATGTTAAGGAGAATTTTTTTTTTCTAAAAAACCATCCTTGTGAAGAGTGTGAGACCATTGGTTCTGGACATATGCTTTAACAAAGAGATTTATCTATTTTCATTTAAAGTCCGATAGCTCATCGAGAAATGGTCATATCGAGACAAAATAAAAACCTTATTAATTATATTAGCAATTATATTGTAAATAAATATGCCACGTGATTTTTTGTCAATAATGGAAATTATTAATTAAATTTTGTTTTTCAATTTAAAATAATATGGTTAATTAAATTGTTAAATGACGACTGGGAAATTAAAATGCCATATGTTATTTGTAAATATTAAAACTACCTGATTTTCAAAAGAATTAGTATAAACAACGCTGCACATCTTCGTGACGCTAATCACGCGTTTCATCCGTAAGAATTTGACCCTCATGCCCTAATCAAGTTTCATTTCAAAAAGATTAGATAATGTTACAGAAAGTCACGGGATCGCATCCTGCCACCTTTATATATATATATATATATTATAGCCACCTTTTGTATGCACACATAATATATGTACATCTATATTTAAACATTTCTTAAAATAAGCAAAAGTAATTGGTTAATTATACCTCTAAATCTTCTAAGACCAATTTGAAAATCTCGTGTCCCAGTAAATCTTGATGTGGTGGTGCAACCAACGAGTGGACTCTCTCTAGAAGACCCTGTAAAGCACCAGGGTCGTGTGAGACACACCATTGTGCAAAATCAATCAGGGTACTCTGTTCTAATTCCTTCTGCCATTTGACATATCTTCGCATTTGTCTTTCTGATGCTGCGATCCTGTTAAGTAAATCTGTCATCTCGTGTAACCGCAACTCCAGTCTCGTTCCACGACCAGCAGTTTTGGACAGTATTTTAGCAATAGCATTGTTCCTCTCCATACCGAATTCGAGACGTTGAATCATTCTGTTTATTTGAACAAAACGCCCCACGATTTTAGTTTCTTTCTGCCTTAAATCAGGCAGGTTTGTATTTTCGAATACAGAAAATGTTGTATTTATCATCTCCCATGAATTGGAGATTTTTTCGCACACATCTTTACTGAGGTTTATCACGTCTATCACATCGTTTACGATATTGGCTGATGTTTTTGCAAAGACCAGTAGAAATATATAGACAAACGCGCGTGCAATCATTGTGACTGACGGACATATAATAAACTTGCGCAGATATTTTATCGCAAACTTGGTTTTTTATACCCGTAAGGTCACGGGGTGGCCAATAAATACAAATGTACTGCTTAATTAACAATCTCTAATGTATAAAATTCTCGTATCACGGTGTAAAATGTTGAACTTCTCTAAAACAGCTCGACTGATTCTCATGAATTTTAGCGGGCATATCGGCCAAGGTGGAGAATCGGACACCATCTATTTTTCATCCCCCTATTTGTGATCTACCCGTGAATATTTTTATTTTTTGACAAAATTTTATGATACAGCATGCAAAAATACATACAACTCTAAATTTTCACCCTTCTATCATCAACCCCTACTTTTTAAAAGCGATAATAATGATTATATGCCAAAACAACGTTCGCTGGGTCAGCTAGTATATATAAAGAATAGTTTTAATTTATTTTTTGGGACCATAGAAATAATTTAAATTTCAAAATACCTATAAATGAAAACAAAAAGAAAACTAGTGGAAGAGGTGAAAGAATTTGTATACTTGGGATCTAAATTTACAAAAGATGGAATATGTGATATTGAAAGGAGAGTGAATGCAGGGAATATGGTAAATGGTGCCCTGCGCGCCTTTATGAATAGCCAGATGGAGTCTCAAAGGGCCAGACTGGCTGTGCAAGCTGGAGTGTTGGTGCCAACACTTATATATGGTAGTGAAAGTTGGGTATGGCAGAAGAATCATAAAAGTAAAATAAATACGGTAGAGATGAGAGCGTTGAGAAGTATGACTGGATTGAAACTGAGTGACGAAATAAGAAATAGGGTGATATGAAAACGTCGTGGTATAAAGAAGATGTAGTGGCTAAAATTGAGGAAGGTATGCTTAGATGGTTTGGGTAAGTAGAGAGAATGAATGAAAGGAGACTTGACAAAAGGATTTATGAGTCAAGAGTGAATGGGAAAGTTGGAAGGAGAACACCAAGGCGACCGTGTTAAGAGATAATATGGTTTTTGCACAGCATCGTACAGAAACAGGATTTTTAGTGGCATGTCTTTGCTAGTTACCACCGAAGCCTCTTAACAGTCTAGACTCAAACAAATTAATAAATCCGATGTCCTAAATTTGCCCTGGTGTGAATCGTAACCTGAATCTCTATTTCATTTTGGTTAGTACCGCTAAATATCAAGAATGGCTGGACTGGTTTTCAATTATTTGCATCCAGGGAATGGTTTAAAAAGTGAGTACACATGAAAAAAATGCATTTTTTAATTAAAATTTCGCTTTCTTTATGAAACCATTCCACCTGTCAAACATTTTATATTTGTCCCGTCGTTTAGAAACCAGTTAAATTAAAAAGTCGTTCAGGATACAAATTTAATTTAAAAAGTGAAGTTTTTTTTTTAAATTTCGTACGTTCGTCCCTTCTTTCAAAAATCAGATTAAACACAATAGGAAACTGTTGCTTTTTGTTATTGGTTATTGACATTTGACACTGACAACCAACAATTTCTGATCGCAGCTTTAATATTTGACGGGAATCTGGACGTAAAGGTCGCCTTATTTTGATTACGAACAGTTTTTATCCCGGTTAAGTTTTGACGACATTTTTTACTAAAGTTGAAACATTCTGCAATTATCATTCAGCTTTTTCATTCATTTCATTTGAAGCGGCACGAAGTTTGCCAGCCAGACCTGTATAAAACAGTAGTATCAATCATTCCCATTCAATTCTACAATTTTATTCCAAAATTCGATACCAACTCTAATCTAGCAAGGTTAATAAACTCTTAGGAAGACATTAGTTGTTGTTTGATATAAATTAGCAAGCTTCTTGTTAAAACGAAACTTGGTAAACCCCATCTTAACAAATTACTTGGTTTAACGAATATTTTGTACGTTACTTTTTATCCGTATTTCTATGTAACGAAAATAACACCACAGGAAAACAGAAAACTATAAACTGAACATGCGTAATTTTCGAGAGTAGGACAATACCAAGGTTTAAAGGTTGGATGTCAATTTGATTAGATAACAGCTAGCTGGAACAAGAACAAGTATCTTTTATCCTTATGAATAAAAAAAATACAGACGTAGAGACTATAGTTACGGTTCATTGTGTAGGTATGCATATTTAAGAACTTTTTGTATTTACATAAAAATATTATCAATATAGTTTATAGTAAGCTACATCAATTCATTCAAAGGTTAAAAATTATAAAGATGTTACTGAATAAGTGGAAATCCTTCATTAAATGAAAGCTATTTAAAATATCCTATCATAATTTGAAGGATTACTTATTTCAGGGGTTAAAAACCAGCAGCCCGTAAGATATACAAATAAATATAAATTTTAACAAAAAAAGAACCGCCTACAAAACAAACTTACAAATATATTAATATGCTCTAAAAAGTAAGAAATTATTACGTATTCTTTTATAGTGTTCTTCATATTCTTATATTCGGAGTCGGTGTCAGCCAAAGTAGATGTTCCCCGCGTATCCACTTGGCAGCTCCCGCGTCTCTTCCACCTACAGCTATATATGAAGGTACCTTGACTGACACCGATTCCAAATATAAGAATATGAAGAACACTATAAAAGAATACGCAATTATTTCTTACTTTTTAGAGCATATTAGTATATTTGTAACTTTGTTTTGAAGGCGGTTCTTTTTTGAAGATTTCCGTCACTTTTTATTGGAAAGGATATACGTCAAGGGTTGTTTTGTGATAGTTTGGTTAGGTTCTGATGATGGAATCCATGACAAAGTGACTGAACTCTTCAATTCTTAGGAGCAAATCAACGATACTCGGCAGAATATTCTAAAGGCTATCCAGATATTTGAGTTGCCTACCGTAACTTCGGTATGGTCAAGTGCTAGTCGTAGTTAAATATGAAGATCAATGAATCTCTTCAACGGCTTACAGTAAGGGAGCGGTTTCTGGCAGAAAATATAAGTGTCTGTAATCAAATAGCAATGAGCTTACGTTTGTTGCTGCATTGCAACATGTTATTTCATGTACACATATTGAGACAAATTTGTTACTCTACTTAAGATTCACTAAAAATCAAAAAAGAAAAAAAAATTAACAAAAAAGAACCGCCTTCCAAACAAACTTACAAATATATTAATGTGCTCTAAAAAGTAAGACATAATTGCGTATTCTTTTATAGTGTCAGCCGAGGTACCCACATATTTGTGGGAGCTGCCAAGTGGACACGCGGGGAACATACACCTTGACTGACACCGACTCCGATTATAACAATACGTAGAACACTATAAAAGAATACGCAATGATTTCTTACTTTTTAGAGCATATTAATATATTTGTGAGTTTGTTTTGAACAGCATTGCACCAAAATAACATTATATATGACGTTATACTGTGAAAATAAGTAAATAGTTGACGTGTATGTTTAACCGCATAAGCCGCAGAAATATGCCTTTAGAATAGATTAATTTTATACGGTCTCTATTGTTGTTACTAATCTAGAGTGATACTTTAAAAAACAAGTTTAATAATGGTTGCCATTTGCCCGAGTGAGCTTTCATTAGAGGATTTTTGAACATAGGCACCGGTTCGATTTTTTCAATATTATTATATATTGACTATTTGAACGGGTACATATCACGATGGCAATTTTTAATTTTGCCGATATTTCGACCCAGTTGCATGGATCGTGGTCACGACGATACTGCTGTGGTCGGTTGTGTCAAGCTGTCAAGGGCAGAATCTGTCTACCCTACGTCTGATTCTTTTATTTTTCACGGCACCCACATCCATTTGTCGGCATACTACACTCACAACGTCACGTTTTAATTTTGAAAAATTGCGTCGTTTGTTCATTTGGCATGGCTTCACCACTGGATTCCACGTATCAGCCAGCTTAAAACCATCTTCACGATTGAAATTTCTGCGAGGCCGTCATTTCTTTGAAGGAGGCAATTGAGCGAGAACGGGATGCGGCAGTAGATTCCGGAGGATTCCCTTCGGAGGAGGAGGCTGTGCGGCAGGAGGCGTCTTTACGAACGCCTCTTGTCTTCTCCTTGAACATCCTCAGTCGGTATCATCCGGGAGTGTCAGGGTGATTGTGAGCCTCTGACACTCCCAAGTCAGGGTGAGGAGCGTGTCGCTGGGTTTTAGTGGGTATTCTGGCCTTGCTGGCAAGTTCCACACTCTCTGACTCGTGGCAGGGGTGCATAAATGCATTTCCCAGTGGAAAAAGGCTACAATTGTTATGAGTATATTGGTACTAGCCATAAATGTTATGAATAAATGCTGAAGAGACGAGAGCGTTGAGAAGTATGTGTGGATTGAAACGTAGTGGCGAAGTAAGAAATAGCGTGATAAGAGAACGTTGTGGTATAAAGAAGATGTAGTGACTTGAATTGAGAAATGCTTGTATGCTTAGATGGTTTGGGCATGTAGAGAGAATGAATGAAAGGAGACTTGACAAAAAGGATTTATGAGTCAAGAGTGGATGTGAAAGTTGGAAGGGGAAGACCGAGGCGAAGGTGTTAAGAGGTTTCTATACAGCATCGTACCGAAATGGGGTTTTTAGTGGCAAGTCTTTGCTTGCTACCATCGAAGCCGCTTACCAGTCCGGACTCAAATTAGTAAATGCCATGTCCTAAATTTGCCCTGGTGTGAATCATACTCTGAAGACAGAGGGTCTTATTTTAGCTTTGGTGTGGGCCACAAATGTTATGAGTATATTGGAGCAGGCTACAAATGTTATGAGCATGTTTAAAAGCATTTATTTATTGTAAATAGGTACATTAGATATGTAACGCTTGTGTAAACATATTATTCAGATTTAAAACAATTAAATAACAATTGTTTTTTTCCTTATAATACGTGTTATAGCAAGCATATTTTTTACGGACATCATATTGTTAAAAGTTTTAATGAGTATTTGACTACTTGGCTTTGACAGCAGCGGTTACATTTTCTAATTTGTCTGAGTCTGGACTAGTGGGAGGCTTCGGCGGATAGTTACCATCCTACCATCTAAAACGTACCTACAAGCAAGAGATTTATGTTACGGTAGAAAACTAAGAGATAAATCGCCACCCAGCAGATTAGCGCTCTTCTATCTTGGACAGTATCATCAGGTGTGATAACAGCCAAGCATTGTCAGCAATAAAAAGCAATTTTCACTCGCGACTACGCTCGTAAGTAATGACAATCTAAGATTAAAGCCTTACTAACCTGGAAAAAGGGAAGTTTCTTCTTGAGAGCACATCTTGTCTGCTAGAATGATAACTACGGTCCATACACAAAGTAAAGTGTTTATATTTAAGCAATTCTAAAACTTGAGATTTCCGAAACTAAGAGGGAGGGAAAAAAGATATATATTCCTTACTTTTTAAGAGCATATTAATGTATTTGTAATTTTGTTTTGAAGGCGGTACCTTTTTTTGTTAAAATTTTTATATATACCATTTCCAGTTCAGCGTACTTACGTTTAAGACCATTAGTCGGCAGGCTTGTCTTATTGTAGGACCACAAATGTCGCGAGCATATTGTTGCGGGACACACATGTTATAAGGATATTGTTGCAGGTTATAAATGTTAAGAGGATATTGTTGCGGGACACAAATGTAATGAGGATATTGTTGCGGGACAGAAATGTTATAAGGATATTGTTACGAGACAGAAATGTTATAAGGATATTGTTACGAGACAGAAATGTTAAGAGGATATTGTTGCGAGACACAAATGTTAAAAGGATATTGTTCCGGGACACAAATGTAATGAGGATATTGTTGCGTGACACAAATGTAATGAGGATATTGTTGCGGGACAGAAATGTTATAAGGATATTGTTGCGGGACAGAAATGTTATAAGGATATTGTTACGAGACAGAAATGTTAAGAGGATATTGTTGCGGGACAGAAATGTTAAGAGGATATTGTTGCGGGACACAAATGTAATGAGGATATTGTTGCGGGAGACAAATGTTATGAAGATATTTGATACATATAATATTTTCCCCCAACGAAATAAAACAGCACAATTTTGTTAAAAGTTTTATATTATTGTACATCAACTATATTTTTAGAGGTAGAACAATCTACTCTTAAAAGTAAACGGGTAGCTTGGTAAGTATTAAAATTAAATAATTTCATAATCGCCGCCGCGACAATATCATCTATAGGCGGAGAAATACCCAATTAAATAAAAAAAAAAAAATAGTATACGCACTAAAAAGTCCCGAGTTCTTGTCTTATGCGAAAAATGAACTGTGCCATCATATCCTCTTATATAACCGTGTATATAATGTTTGTTTCAAAGTAATGTTTGAAACACACGTTAAAAATATATTCAATGTATATAGAAATAAAAAAATAAATAAAATCGTATAAAAATTTACTTTCCATCTAAAACCGTACGTGCCAATACAGGCAAGGGTCAATTTCTATTCCATTTAGCGAATTATAGATTGTCCGTTTCATCATTAACCTATTGATCTTCAATCGTAATGTTACGTTGCTAATTCGTATAGAAATGTAATATTGCATTGCTAATTGGTACAGAAACGTAATATTAAATTGCTTATAGGTACTACAATGTAATATTGCATTGCTAGTTGGTACTACAATGTAATATTATATTGCATTGGTACAGCAACGTAATATTACATTGGTAATTGGTACAGCAACGTAATATTACATTGCTAATTGGTACAGCAAAATAAATATTACATTGCTAATTGGTATTACAATGTAATGTTATATTAGTAATTGGTACAGCAACATAATATTACATTGCAAATTGGTACAGCATCGTAATATTATATTGCTAATTGGTACAGCAACGTAATATTGTTTATTTTATAATGCAGTAACGAAATATTACGATACTCTGCTCCTTTGATGCCTAGTGTGTATTTTATGTATCTATTAAAGTAATGAAATGATTGTTTCAATAGATTTAATTGTAAATATATTCACTGGATATATAAATAAAAAAAAAAATAACTTTCCACCTAAAACAACACATACCAATAAAGTCAAGATACCATTATTATTTAAATCGGTGAATCATAGATTGTCAGTTTCATTGATAACTTTCTTGACCCCCAATCGTAATACTACGAAATTCTATTCTTTGATGTCTAGTAACGGGTTTTTGTATCTATGAATGTAATAAAATTATTATTTTAATAGATATCAAAGGAAATAATTTGAATTGTCATTTTTTTAAATCAGTTGCTCTAAATATTGATAATAATAGATAAAACTTTAGATGAAACTAACTTCTTAAAAGAAAAAGGAACTAGTTTCAGTTAAACTATTGATTGTTCATAATCTGTTATTAAATGTTTGTATTGATTACTAAAGAGTCTTAGAAAATGTAATAATGGAGTAAGAGTTTACACCTTTATAAGAAAACTAATAATAAAATGGACAATCTACAACTATTTCAAAATCACCACCATTTCAAATGCCCATTTCTCCCATAACACAAAAAACTTGAAAGTTGATCGAAATTGTTAAGAACGCATACAAAATTTTGTATATTCAATACAATCCCTTGTATCTCGTTAAACCCGTGTAGTAAACACAACAGTTTGCAATCAGTAAATATTTCTTTGCCTTTAAAATAATAAAAAAAAACAAGCTTCTATCACAGAAATTAATTAATATTATCAAAAACAATATATGATGGCAACTAATATTATGCACCGAAACACGAGTAGAAATAAAACGATTACAAATTTGTCACTAAAGAATACTTACATCGAATACTGGATTTATTAATTAAACAAATAAATTTAATACAAAGATAGAGTGTTACGCTTTTTTTTTAAGCATCGAGAACCGAGGAATGTTAATACACGAACCAATTTACAAATCAACTTATATAAAAATGTATTTGCATAAATAATATATCTTTTATGAGGGCTGGGTACAAAGTAAGGACGTTTGAGAACCACTGTATCGCCAGCCATAGACAAAGCATTTTTTTTAAAAGTAATATATATATAAATTTAATTCAATTGCTTTTCAATAATAAAATACATTAAAATGATTATTCCTAAATACATGCGAGTCTCTAACATAAAAAGGAATTTAAAAAAGTTAAAAGTGCGTGTGTACAAAGTACACATGTCAGAAGTGAAACTTTGGCAAACTAATTTTTAAGTCTCGTTTATATTTATACAAATTTAAAACTTTACATTTCCGAGACTTAGAGGGAGGGAAAAAGTAAGGAATTTGATTGTCATTAAAATATTATGAATATTTTATGAGATATAGTATATTAAATTATTAAAAGACGATGATATTTGTAAATATTAAAACTACATAACCATCAAACGAATTAGCATAAAAAACGCTGCACATCTTCGTGACACTAATCCGGTGTTAGATCCGTAAAAATTTTACTGATGTGCTTAATGAAGTTTCACTTCAAAAGTAATTGAAAGTTGTCATCGGACTTAAGGCGTTACTTTATTACCAAAAGGAACAAATATGTAACACAAAATTTTATTAATTTTAAGAGACACTGGTTTGGGACTTTGGTTGCATAAAAGAGAAGGGAAGGGAGAGGAGAAGCGAAGTGATATGGGGAGAAGAGAGAGGAAGTGATGAGTTGAGTAGAGGAAAAGAGAAGGGCAGTGATAAGGACGGTCGAATAGAAATAACTCATGAAGACGATGGAGAAAAGAGAAATGTCGAGGAGGGAACAGGACAGAAGACGAGAAGTGAGGCGGGGAGAGGAGAGAAAAGAGGTGCTGTGGGAAGTATACATGTGGCATTTGTGCATGTTCTGTTTTGCTAACTTAACTCATTGTTTAAATAATAATGCTTCGTTTTAAATATGTATGATGAACTAAAGCATATTTGTTCTCTTAGAGTTTCCATCATGAATTTCGCTGATGTCAGGCGTTACCCTAAGGTCAGATGGATGGTTCTTTAGACAACAGTGGCTTTTAATTTTTGATAACCTTATCTAGTTAATTTCTAATTCGGTTTTTATGTAGTGAGTCTGTTGGATGTATTTAGAAATAATAGCTTCAATGTATTTTATTATTGAAAACGTTTAAAATTATTTATATTTTTATAATCCATTTAATAATTCTCTTAATAACTACATATACCGATTGCATTTAATTCTGGACGACAATGCGACGCCATACAAACGGCTAAAAAACCGTCTGACACGTCGGAAACAATGCCATAAAACGTCGAGTCGAATAAGTCCCGTAATAAACGGTCAAAATGTCTTATAAAAGTTGAGAGCGCAATATCCTACTTTATACACACACCTTAAACGATATAAGTATATAATCTAAAAATTCCTGAACACATTTTGATAAGATATGGGATTGTTTAGTGTAGCGCGGCTAATCGCCGGCTATATGGCACAGACAACAGCGGTATAAAAGTAGCGATGCGAACCGGTGGCATAAATGTTAAAAAAAAACGGTTTTTTTTTATTTAAACGAAAATGTCGTTATTTGTCCTTTTTCGATATAATAATGACAGTACTTTTTATGGACAAATTATGAATGAACAAGGCATACGAGTATACAAAAAAATGGGCAAAAAGGCGGTCTTATCATGTTAGCGATTTCAAGACAACTCTAAGAAAAAGGAGATTGTGCAAAAGTAGATCGGTACACAGAGAAACCATAAATATATATAGACTAACACATTAAGGTTATAAAAAATATACATATAATACTGTGACAGTTTTCCAAACAATAGCATACTGGGGGTTTTTTGATACTTATGATCGGAGGGGATATTTATAATTTATGATAATGAATAGTAATTAAAATCTTACAAACGTTTTTTATAGGTACAAAACCAGATTTTTATACCGTTTATATTACCGTTTTTCTATTTTAAAAATTAGTACTGTTACAAATAAGGTTTAGTTTTCAATACACAGGTTTCTATAAAGAAATTCTATCGAAGTCAGTGATTCGTTACCATATCCGAATCTAACTCGTGTGACGTCATTCGTTTTAGTTTAGACTTTAAAACGTTCTCTTTCGAGATTTAATCAAAAGTGTAAAAAAATCATAAACAGGGGTAAAAACCTTAAATTAACTCGTGAATAGCAACCCTACAATATACTACGGTATATAAGTAATAAAAGGTCAGATATAAACATGCATTTTAGATATTGTTGACGTTTATGTAATCGTGATGATTTTATCACTAATTTATTAACTTAGGTTAACCTTTTTTAGTCATGTAAACTATTAAACTGCCTGTCTTACAAGTTTAGATTTTATTTTTATTTACAGTGTATTTTTGAGCGTAAAAAAGAAACCTCAAAAACCGTTTTTTAAGTATCTACCGTTGGTGATAATCGTAACCGGTTCACATCACTAGTACAAATCAACGAGTTAGCGCTTTAGGCAAGTGCAAACAAAGTTCGCGGTAGGCCGAATTATCTACAAAAAAAAAAATTACGTATATCTTTCGGTAAAACTATATATTTATAGAGCTAATATTCATATATAATACACAACTACTTATATAAACAATCAATGCGTCTGAGCGATTTGCTAACGTTGGATAATAATATAGTAAACAGATATTTTAACTGTTTTCCTATAAAATTGTGCATCTAGCACGAATATTCATCGTTTTTGATCAAGTTACTATATTGAGGTAAATTAAAATGATATCGACGCTGGAAAGCAAACACGTAGTAACCCGCAATATGTTGTTTTAACAGAGCCTTATGACAAAGTGTTTAGATTAGATTTTTATTATAATTAGCAGCCATATGATTGATATAAAATTTTAAGTCTAGCTTGAACCATTACCTAACTCTATTGATTATAGTGAGAGTGTATTATATATTGTTTTCAAATGGGAATGGGATGGTGTAATATATATATGTCGGAGTGCAAGAGTTTGTGGATCGCTGGCGCCATCTGTGTATCGGCGTGGGGGCAGAGTCAATAAGTGGCAGTCCGGCGCGTCTCTCGGCAGTTCTCGATTGGCGATCGGCCGGAGTGGTCGTCTATTGAAACTGTCGCGTTCCTAGCTGTTATTGTTAATGAGTTTGTGTAAATTGATACCGGGAACATTAAGTGTTACCCACGAACGCCCACAGCATAAGAAATTAAATAATGGATCCAATTAATAACAATGTCGGCGGAGAACCCTACCGTGCCCGTGCTTTAAGCGCTCCTTCTCTCTTAATAATAAAAAATATGTTAATCTAATTATCCGCACGCACACATAAGCACAACATAAACAAACAATTATCATGTACAGGTATTAAGGATTAGTTTTAAATTAAGTATTCATTTTTAATTCGTCTTTTTATTTTGAAGACTAGGCGTATAATATATTGTAAAACTGGGACGATACTGACCCCTAAGTCACGGGCTTACTTCGTTTAAGGGCCCAGGGTATTTTAATTATGTATTTTTTATACCCAAATAAATAAAATCTATGTATTAGATTTATTTATGGTCTAAGGAAATTTGACCATGTAAGCGAATATCGTGGTCGTCTTAAGTGGTTGCCCATTAGACTAAGGCGTAACTACCAACGTCCTGAGTCTTCTTTTTTCTGTTCTATATCTTCCACACACTCCATCTTAAAAATCGATTTACCTTTCAGGATTCCCACTCAAATTTCATGCCTCTCACCCTACGCTCGCATTCCGATAACAAACTCCAATTTGCTTTTAGCCATACAAATTACAACCGAAACTCCTACGCTATTAAAACAGTCGAGCTGTGGAACTCACTCCCCTATAATGTACGACATTCGGAATCATTGGTTGTTTTCAAAAGTTACCTAAAGGAGCATTACTTATCAACACAGTAATTGGTTTATTTTATACATGTTTTTATATATTTATATATACTTCACATTAGGTGTATATATGTATAATAGTTGTGTATTATTTTATTATAGTTTATTTTATTTACGCTCTACCCTTATATTTCATTGCTAGTTTTAATTTCCACAAGGGTTGCCTGGCAGAGATTGCTTAAAGCAATAAGGTCGCCCTTGCACATAGACCAATAGTTTTATTGTGTAAATTTTAGGATAAGTTTCTGTATCGTTAATTTTATGTGCAATAAAGCGTTTCTATCTATTAATAAAATTATTATATAGGTCCTTAAAGGTATTGTGCCCCTTGCGCGGGTTTATCTCGATGCGCCACTGCCAGGACTATAATCATATTAATTTTGAATAATTTATGGGAAAGAATTACTTAAACTCGTAATTGGAGTAATCTATACAATACTCCAAAGATTCATATTCATATTTTAGAACGACAGAGACTTAGCACGTTTCATCATTTGTTAGATAAGGAATCCGTATGTCTGCGATCATTTTTATTATATTATGTCGAGGTCTTTGTTATTATATCAGTAAAATGTTTACATTTTCTAATTCCTTTTCATGCTATTCCACAAATTGTCTCCAATTTTAACGACGACAGTGATTGGTGGAATTATTATTTCTCGAGAGGGAAGTTTTACAAAGGGATATAATTAATGATAGGACACGAGAGCGAGTGACATTCTCAGATATATTAATTGAGTCTTCATTAATTCATTGCAAATGTTTACAACTAATCATCCACTTTAATTTCTGAGCAATTTTTTTAGTTAGTTTATTCCGATTGCGTGCAAAAGTAATTCTTTCCAGAAATATTTTTTTATTTATATATAGTTAAGATAATACCGCTAAAATTCAGACTGTTTAGAGGATAAATATAACTACGTAACCTTTTTCTGTACTGATGAACAATTTGGGAGTTGCGAGTTGCTGTGTGTTTGCTTTTCAGTGTCGATATGTAATGAAAAATAATATCCGGATATTAATATAATGAGACCAGTGTGATCAAAAATACTTTTAATTATATTGTCAAAGAAATCAATTACGTATCAAGACCAAGTTGATGTTTAAGTGACGTCACTTTGACGTAACAAGAATGTATCATATTAGCAAAATTTAGCTTGATTTACGTGAGAGGATTTCTTACTTTAATTTTTTTCGATAAATAATAATTTAATACCGATAAAGAACTATATAAAATGAATCTAATCTAATAATCAAAAGGACTATAAAAATACATTACATCGTATCAAATCGCTCACAAAGAAAAAAAAATGAAAGCTACGTGTACATATTACATATGTAATACAAACTTAAAAAAACACGCTTAGAGTTATACTAACAATTAGCCATCCATTTGAGCCTTCTGGCTCAAAGAGTAGTCACATCATATCTCTACTGTAAATAACCTCTCGTGGATGGTGTTTTTTTAAATTTTAGCAAATATACTGGTCGTTCTGAGATCTGTTCACAAACTGGCTGAAATACTTGGCCATTATCAAAAATTCTCTATATTAATATTTAATCTAAAACAAAATTAATGTACTTAAAACATAGGTACTTTACTAAAATTTAACAAGTTACCGCTATTGTTCTCGAAGTAAGATAATATGAAAGTGAAGACATGTAGACAAAATATTTAGTTATAGAAATATTTAATCAAACTTATTGTATTTTTGTTCATATATCCACCCACCATCTTATGAAACGTGTACACGCGTTATTAGGTTACAAATGTTTGTGAAACGTGTAAACTCAATATTATGTTATGTAGGCCTTTGTAAAACGTGTACACGTATTTTTATGTCACCAAGCCTTTGTGGAACGTTTACACGCATTATTGCGTAATCGAGCCTTTGTAAAACGTGTACACGTATTTTTATGTCACCAAGCCTTTGTGGAATGTTTACACGCATTATTGCGTAATCGAGCCTTTGTAAAACGTGTACACGTATTTTTATGTCACCAAGCCTTTGTGGAACGTGTACACGCATTATTGCATAATCGAATCTTTGTAAAACGTGTATAAGTATTTTTATGTTATCGAGCCTTTGTGGAACGTGTACACGTATTTTTATGTTATCAAGCCTTTGTGAAACGTGTACACGCATTATTGCGTAATCGAGCCTTTGTAAAACGTGTACACGAATTTTTATTTCATCGAGTTTGTGAAACGTGTACACGCATTATTGCGTAATCGAGCCTTTGTAAAAACGTGTACACGCTTTATTGCGCAATCGAGCCTTTGTAAAACGTGTACACGCATTTTTATGTTATCAAGCCTTTGTGGGACGTGTACACTCGTTATTACGTTATGTAGGCCTTATGAAACGTGTATACCCATTATTAAGTTACCGAGACCTTGTGAAACGTGTACACTCCTTATGTTATGTAGGCTTTATGCAACGTGTAACCATTATTACGATATCAAGTTCTTGTGAAACATATACACGCATTAAAAAGTTACCAAGGCCTTGACAAACGTCTACACGCATTGTTACGTTAGTGAAATCATTTTTAAGATGGGAATTTAGAAATATAGATATATATCAAAAGCAAAATTTAATTATAAACGCATATATAAAAATAGTAAATCAATTTTTATTAAATATAGTGTTGTTATTTATGTTGTGGATTTTAAAATAAATAATACTCTAAGGTGCTACTGACACTCTAATATTTGGACTGATTTATAAATATATCGACTGATACAGCGAATTGACATTCATTTGTATAAAAGAGATTATCTAAAAATGTATAAAACATGGTAATAACGTTTACAAATTGTAAGAAATCAAATAAAATATTCTATTTCATAAAACACTATAGAATTTAATTTTGTATTTTACTACTGAAATTTATTAGTCTAGTCAAGGAATGTGATATTAATTTGAATTAAAGTGGTGGATATGTTTTGACGCCATAATGTTAATTTTGGCGCCATTTTTAAATTTCTGGTTTTGGTGACTGCGGAATTTGAGAATTAATCTCTTCGGGTATATACCTCGATTTATATATGTAATTTAATTATTTCGATATTTCGATCTCATTACATGGCTCTTGGTCAAGATTAGCTTCGTTGTATATATATAGGGAGTAAGACACGATATTATTACTAAATAAAATTATTTTGTTACTACATTTATCAGCTTTGGATATAGAAGTGGGACGGGCATATATCTAATAAATTAGCAAACGGATTAATAGAAATTAATAAAATTTTATCAGATGTCACGATAACTTCTATATATGTAAAATGATATTTGTTCTAATCACTATACATTAACTATGGTCCATGGTATCTATCAGTCTGTCTCCAAAATAAGATAACTATAAGTATAGAGATTGATACGACATAATAGACACCAATGTCTAAAAAACGAGTTTGTTTATAGAATATCATAAAAGTATCGACACCAGTGTCTAAATAAAAAGGTTATGTTTATAAATTCCGAGGTCGATAAAACAGTATGAGACATTGCTGTTTTCTAGAGATAATTATAAGAGAATCGACACCGAAATGTAGAAAAGGAGGTGATGCTGTCAAAATTAGATATCGATAAAACAATATGAGATATTGGTTTTGGTTAGAGAAAATTATAAGAAAATCGACACTGAAATGTAAAAAAAGAGGTGTTGTCAAATTTAGAGGTCTACAAAAGTATGAGAAATTGGTATTAGGGAATCGAAATCGAAGAGTAAATAAGGAGGTCATGCTCTGATATTTAGAGATAGTAAAATCAGTATAAGGTTTATGCTTCGCTTAATGAATATCAAAAGAGAATCGACACTGATTTGTAAAATAGGAGGTTATGTTGTAAAATTTAATAGTCGATAAAACAGTAATCTCAGCACAAAGAACATCCAATAACTAACACACGTACAGGTAACTATACACGTAGTCTATATAAGTTGGCAGATATGTTATTCCACATTTACACTTCATGTTTTTGTTTTAAAAAAGTTTATCAATATAATTATTGTATAGCTAACTTTACATAAACTATCTATATATATTACAACTGAACACACTTTAAAACTGGTCTATGTTTATCGTTTGTGGAAACGCTGATAATAATTGAAAAGGCTAGAACCCAAGACAGTGACAAAACTTTATGTAATTGAGGGTTGGGCAAAAAATCTTCTCTTTATCGTTATTAATGAACAATATATTTTACCGTGTTACAGAAGATTAAATCAAATTCCTATAAATGTAATGATCTGGAGGAGCTTCTCTAAAATTCAGCTAATTTTAGATTTAGAAAAGATTCTCTTCAGAAAAATTAGATTTCATTTAAAAAAGAAAACATAAAGCATTCCCACAAACAATTTCATTATGAAACTTTCAAATTCTCTTATTTCAATCCTATGAACCATTTCAATATGTTTTAAAAATACTGGCATACATATCTTAAACCTATACTTAACGCTAATATACATCAAGTACTAACAGTAATCTTTACATACATTTACATCTATAAATCTAATATTTAACTTCTCAAATATACCAAGAAACCACTAAACGGGTCCATGATTAGTCAATATTTGAACCAAACATTGACTGGCCATTAAACGGGTATATAATCAACGCCAATATTTAAAAAAAATTGACAGACCATTAAATGGGGTCATGATTACTGGTAATGTTTGAACCAAACATTGATAGACCAATAAATAGATACATGATTACCGCCAATGTATGGTTTAAACTTTGACAGATTACCACAAAACATTAACAGGCCAATAAAAGCCTACAATAGCCATTAATGATAAAGCTTATGTTCAACAGACCATTAAATGGGTCCATGATTACCTCTAATGTTAAAACCAAATTTTAACATACCAATTTATGGATACATTACTATCGTCAATACAATGGTTTTGGTAGTCGTTGGTTGGTTCAAACAATGACAATAATCATTAAGTGTGTTCATGATTACCGCCAACCCTTGACAGGCCACTAAATGTGCCTAAAATTACCACCAAAGATTGAAACAAAGTTCAATGAACAACTATATGGGTTCATGATTACCTCTAAAGTTTGAACCAAACTTTGACAGACCACTAAAGGGGTTCATGATTACCGCCAAATGTTTTGATTAAATATATGCCAAAGCGGTTTGTTTCAAAGAAAATTCTGCTGACAATTAATAAGTTCAACTTGTTTTCCAAATAGATATAATTTTGATGTTTCATTTACGTGATCAATTTCAACTTATTTACTGTGATTGAGAAAATAAGACCAGCTTATTTTCCACCAAGTATATCTAGGTTTTGCATTTCATTCATGTAATTAGTTTAAACGTTTTAACTTATTTACTGTGAGTGAAATCAAATAAAAAAATAGGCAACTTTAGCTTCAATTTTGTGAATAATTTATTATTTTGTTTGATTTGGACCAAATGAAAAAGGACCCTGATAATGTATTTACTGTGATAAAAGCCAAATCATTTTTTTTTGGTTTATTCGCTGTGATTCAGACCAGACAAACAAATTTTAAGTTTCGGACAAAATAAAAAAAGAATCAGCTTATGTCACATATTAAAGTCAACTACTTCATTGAGGTGATTAATTTCGAAGTTTTCATTCATTTAGTGTGATTGAGACTAAACAAATTTAAAAAAGCAAAGAAAATATTGTACTGTACTTTCTGCGTTCAAATTACTTTATGTAATTTAACACGTTTTTTGGAGTCGTTTCTGGAGATCGGGAGTCACTGTGTCCATTACCAGTGGGGTAACGTGGGTGAGGTGTCCCGCCGTGCGGGTCGAGAGCGGGATGTTGGGTTAGGAGCGCCAAGGCGGCGTGGCGGGCGCTGCAGGCGGACAATCGCAATGTAGTGGCGTGTCGAGGAAGTTGCCATAGTCGTCAGTGAGGGCGCTGTGTCTCACCACACACTCGTGCCTCCGCGCGCCAGACCACCACCACCACTCTGTAACAGTTGTATTACTAGCGCGTGGCGAAGTTGAACGATTCAATTTAACACAATCTTTTATCTAGTCTTTGATGAAGCATTTACAGTAATACATCGGATTATATTACTAGCACGTGACAATGTTCACATTTTGAGAAATAAATTGGTGTGTATTTTTAACGATAATGCTTGTCGAAAAAAAATTTAATTTAATAAAGCATTATTTACCTCTACTTATGTCAGCATCGGTGATAAGCTCCTCATTCATAAGCGCTGACAACGCGTCGTCTGTATGTCTTGAATCTGTAACAGTTTTGTTATAATTCAAAGAACATTGACCTTTTTTGTGACAACACATAGGGTATAAAAAAATATTGAAGAAATGTCATAAACACCGAAAAACATCAACGAAAAGCCTTAGGTGATATATATGTATTAACAAAGAAAATAAGTTTTCTACATTGAAAAAATGTAAAAAAAAAAACACAAAAACTTAACTGAAAGCCTTAGGATGCTTATTTTAACAAAAGGCTACATTTTTATACTGTCATTCATCAAATAATGACATATTGTCAACAATTTGAAAAAATATGATAGAATTAGAAAAAAATTTCAACAAAATACCTTAGGCTACTTATATTTTTATAATCTCACTCATCAAATATCGAAAAAAATGTGACAAAATCTGAAAAAATTTAAGAATTGGAAAAAAATATAATATCTTAGATTAGTTATATTTAGAAACGAAAGTTTCTTTTTATATTGCTACACATCCAAATATAACTTCACGGTATATATATGAGTAAAGTATATTTTCCATAGAGATTTACGTTTTTAAACAACAAGAAACTAATTTACTTCTATTTTTTCGTCTAAGCACCCACTGTGTTAAGAGAAAACAAAGGGTGGTGAGGCACAAAAATTATAGATTTGCCGCTTTCGAGAATAAAAAAAGTAACAGAAAAGTGCGTGCCTACAAAGTACACATGCAGAAGTGAAACTTCTCTGGCAAACTAATTTCTAAGTCTTGTTTATATTTAAACAAATGCAAAACTTTTCTCTAAGACCAGGGAAAAAAAGAAGATATGTTAGGAATTTAATTGTCATTAAAATATAAAGAGTCGAAAATTAATACAAATTATTTATTGAAAGTTAAATAATAATGCCACGTGTTTTTTTTTTCAATGTTAGAAATAATTCATTAAATTTTGTTTTTCAATTTCAAATTTAAAAAAGGGAAGGGAATAGTGCTGTAAATACATATTGAAAAAAGAATATTTGAAATGACTTACTGTCTTCTTCTTTGACGCTCGACTCTTCTTTGATGACCGTGGTGGTGGGTGTTGTTGGTGTGGTAGGTGTTGTCGGCGTAGTGGGCGTAGCTGGCGGCGTTGGAGCAGCATCTATACCTGATGCTCCTGCTTCCCCACTACTATTCGAACTGCATTCAGGACTGTATGGAGCCATCTATAACAAATTAAAATACACTAGCTTCAGACTACTTTATTAATAACTGCGCTGCTGCAGCGCTATCTTTGTGACTCGTGATGATAATAAATAAAAATTTTAACAAAAAAAGAACCGCGATCAAAACAAACTTACAAATACATTAATATGCTCTAAAAAGTAAGAAATAATTACGTATTCTTTTATAGTGTTCTTCGTATTCTTATATTCGGAGTCGGTGTCAGCCAAGGTGTTCCCCGCGTGTCCACTTGGCAGCTCCCGCGTTTCTCCCGCCTATCGCTTTTATATGTAGTTACAACCTACCTATATATGAAGGTACCTTGGCGGACACCGACTCCAAATATAAGAATATGAAGAATTTTTTCAAGATACAATTTGGTTGATTCACAATCATGAAAAGTCCTTTGTATGTAATATTAGTATTATAGCACATGATAAATTGATTGTACAATCTAAGATAGTAACGTTATAGTTAGATAAGTCGTAATTCAACTTTTGGTGCTTTTTGGTGTTGTGACACAAATTGAAGATAGCTAAGGAGCAATTCTGGGCTATACGTAGTCTGCTAATCCGCATTTAAAATCAGTTTCTAAAAACGATTTTTTTGGGGTATCATGTTAAATTGCTACTGTCATTTTGAGTTCCAAATAGATACTCATGTACTTTAAGTACAAATCAATTCAAATATTACAGCACTTTTGAATCATCAAGTATATTTTTTTCCACACACAAATTCTAATGTACGTCTGACGATTGTATTAAAGAACGACTTAAAGTCTAAAGTTACAAGGGTTCCCATGGGAGCTCAGGGCGGAATTTCTCACGACTGCTTACCAGTGCAGAGTAGCCGCGAGAATCAGAGGGGAATTACCAGACGCTGATGAAGCAAGGAGGGTCAAGGTTCTAGCTGACAGAGCTTTGACCCAAAGGTCAGGAGGGTCTCCGGTCCCCAGTGGCAGGCGTGGCTATAGTAGGGACGATCCGCCCTCATCTGGATAAGTGGCTGGGCAGAGAGCTCTCCTACAGGTTGGTACAGGTGCTTACCAGTCATGGTTGCTTCGGTAAATACCTGTATTAAAACTGTTGGCTGTGAGCCGTAGGCCAGCTGTTACAAGTGTGGTGCCTCGTTAGAGACAGCTTACCACGCGGTGGCAGAACGTCCCGCCTGGGGTTCTCAGCGACTCATTATGACATCGCTGATCGGCACAGACCTCTCACTGGCTAATATTATAGATGCAATGCTCATCGGTGCGCAGACCTGGAGAGCGGTTGCCTCCTTTTGCGAGACTGTCATCTCGCTTAAGGAGGCACGACAAAGGGAGAGGGTGAATGCCGCTGATTAACAGGAGGCCGAGGTTCATGCAACTCCTCCCCCTGTAGAATATCTGTGAGCCGCTTACAACAGAGGGGTCAGAGAGGAATGCCTCAACGAGCCTCTGGCTCCCCACCCATGGTTAACGACGGTCTCGCTGGGTTTCAGTGGGTATTGTGAGTTATTCCCCCTCGCGGAGTCCCACACTCCCGACCCCACAGTCGGGATGCGTAAAGGCATTTCCCAGCGTCAAAAAAGAAATCATTACAATATCATATTAATTATATTTAAATTAGAGCAATTCGTTTACTCCCACGCGTTTCTAACGTCTAAGTAATCTTGCAACTTGTAATATGATTTTTCAATCAGCTTTTATTTTAAAAAAGACTTTGAATTTACAATATGTTTTAATTTTTTCAGAAGATTGAACGCCTTATTTAAGAGGACTTTTAATGGGAAAGCGTTGTTTTTATTAATAATATTTTTGTAAGTATCTCATGCAACGTGTAAAGGAAAATGCTACGATGTTATTAAAGGAAAACTGTACAGGATGACCTCAAATTTGTTATTGACTGATGCGACCTTTACTTCGCGTTCGATGCTAAATTAAAGACTGCAATACAATTTAAAGAAGGCCGCTTATCAATTTGTATTTAAATTCATTACATTTTCTTTGGATAAATGTTGATTACAGAATAAGATTAAATTAAGTTTCACATAGATTATAGTATGTATCGATGGCCCCTGCGTAAGGAGTCAAGTATAAAATCCTCATTTTGTAAGACTTAAATAGATGGATTATTTGTTTTTTTAAGCATCATGTAATATCTACGTCATTATAAATAATAAAAGTGCGTACGTACAAAGTTCACATGTAAGAAGTGAAACTTCTTTGGTAAAGTAATTTTATGTCTTGTTTATATATATACAAATCGAAAACTTAAGATTTCTGAGACTTATAGGGAGGAAAAAATATCTCTATAACAGTGTTTGTCCGCGATAAATCATCAAATTCGTATAGTTATTTTTGACGTGATGCGTAAAGTGAGGCAATACAAAAAAACGAATTATATCAAAATAGGGGATACAGTTTGGTGTTGTAGCTACAATATCTATCACCTCCATCAGAAATTTAATTACATCACTGGATAGCTGAAGGAACAAAGAATTTATTGCGCTAAGTAAGGACTGTTACACATCCCACGCGGCGGAGAGGGAAGCCTCGTTACTAGACTATGGAGTGCAAAAGTCTATGGATCGCTGGTCCGTGTGTAATAGTCTGTGGAACGCTGGCGCTATCTTTGTATCGGCGTGGGAGCAGAGTCAATAAGTGGCAGTCCGGCCCGTCTCTCGGCAGTTCTCCAGTGGCGGTCGGCCGGAGTGGTCGCCTATTGAAACTATCGCGTTTGTGTAAATTCATGTCGGGAACATTAAGTGATTGAACATTATAATCCGAGTTAATTAACAAAGTGTTTGATTGCACCAACATTACCCACGAACGCCCACAGAATAAGAAATTAAATAATGGATCCAATTAATAACGATGTCGGCGGAGAACCCTACGCCCCTGTGCTTTATGCTTCTCCGTTCTCTCTTATTCTCCGACATGTATATATTTATATATATATATATATATATATATACATATGAAATACCCAGGTATCTATTGACCCATCAGGATATCTGTGGAACCATAAGGCGTAGAGACTTGAAATTTGGTAGGAATATTCCTTTTGCAAGGGCGGTTGCGGGGGTTTTCACATAAAAAAAATTCAAACTTCACATTTACAAACTATATCTTTTATGGTATGTAGGAAATTCCACCTTCAAAGGGCAGTGCGGGTATGTATGTTATTTGTAAAACAATTTGCTTAAATTAATGAAACTTTTACACAAAAAAAAAAACAATCCGCGCAGACGAAGTCGGGAGTTCAGCTAGTAAGTTATATAAGAATCAAGTAGATGACGCGATATGTGAAGTCCCATTCCAAACAAAACCAACCTTTAAACGCTATTAGATACATAGCAACACGCCTCATTCCCATAGGGGAAGGCAGAGACCACGTCCTTCCACTTGCCACGATCCTTGCATATCTCCTTCGCTTCTTCCATTCTCATTAAACCTTTCATACAAGTTCGTCAGTTCAGAGTACTCTTGATCTGGCCCTTATTTAAAATGACCTGGATTTGGTCCAGGAACCTGGTCTTCACCTTTCAACTTTCCCATTCGCTATTGACTCATAAATCTTATTTATCAGTCTCCTTTCATTCAGTCTTTCTACGTGCCCAAACCATCTAAGCATACATTCCTCAATTTTAGTCACTACATCTTTATTTATACAACGTTCTTGATATCATGTAGACAATATGCTATCAAATTTCTTATTTAAAACCTACCAAAAACTCTTTATTCAAATACGTTATCATTATTTCTAGTAAACTATCGGTAAGAATGAACGATATACTATCATTGTATCGCAGGGGACGTAAAATCATTAATATGCCCTATCGAAAACTCAGATAGTAATATCATATTTATTCTCGTGATATATTTTACATATTTGTATGCGTGTATATTATTTCTAGTAAACCATCGATAAATATGAACGATATAGTATCATTGTATCGCAGGGGTATTGTATTTTGTCAGGGGGTACACATCTTTGTCTATTTGTCCGATAGTCATAGATCGTACACGGGTATGCGATCCCGGCTCCCCGAGCTATTACTGAATCTTCTCAGTCTTCCGAGTCAGTAATATCCTACTACCTTATATTTTCCTTTCTCTTCCTTACAAAGTTCCTATCTTTTTGACCCGTTCCCCCCTTTTATTCCATTTTCCTACCCACTTCCTGCCAGTCCAAGGTGTACCGTGCCGAGGGACTCATGGCTAGGGGCATTTGCCTAGTCGCAAGCGGTGGCCCTGGGACCGGGCGAACCCAGAAATAGGCTAGCCTTATTCTGGCATGCGGGGCTCTGCCAGAATGGACCTATGTTCCCTTGCTACTCGTGGGAACGCAATGGTGATATTATTACATTCCAAAAATGGCGGCGATGAGATTCGCAATCCATCACGTCACGTTCCTAATGGGGGCGAAAAGCGGGCTACCGAGAGCCGCTTTGCTACTTTGAATGTAAGAGGAGGAATGAATGAAAAGATTGATGAAGTATGCCAGATGATGCATGATAGGTGCATAGATGTACTCTGCGTGAATGAGACAAAGAGGAAAGGATGTGATACCACGAAACATAGCCCTTACACAGCTTACTGGTCTGGTGTAAGCAGTGATAAGAGAGGCTGTCAGGGAGTTGGTATCATACTTTCCGAAAGAATGGATGATTGTGTGAAAGAAGTGAAATACGTGAGTCCTAGACTCATCTGGATCAGGCTAAAAGTTGGACTTACTCGGATCTTTGTCTTGGGTGCTTATGCTCCGACGGATCTGGGCACCAGAAAGTCCAATAAAGCCCAAAAAGAAATAGATGAGTATTGGGAAAGTGTGAGTGATACGTTGAATGAATGTGAACCGAATGAGCGAATAATTATGTTAGGAGATTTTAATGGATGGGTAGGTGTGAAACGTGATGGATATGAAAGGACTCTTGGTATGTTTGGTGACAAACGGGTGAATGAAAATGGACGAAGTTTGCTTGGAATATGTGTGGAACATAGTCTTTTTGTGGCAAACACTATGTTTGAGCACAAGGGGATTCATGTGTATACAAGGGAAGAAGGGAATGCTAGAAGTATGATTGATTTTGTAATTGTGGACGAAAAACTGAAGAAGAAAGTTCTAGATGCTCGAGTATACCGCGGGGTCGACATCGATACTGACCACTACCTGGTCGTTGCCCGAATCGGTGGTCTTTTTAATCGGTGGCGCCATAGAAAGAAGGAAACCTCGAGCATTCTTGAACGAATAAAAGTGGAGAGATTGCAAGAAGAGGATGTTAGAGAAGAATATCTGAAAAATTTGAGTGGGCGATTCAAGAGTGAAGACGAAGGAAATGAGATTGAAAGTTTATGGAATAAATTTAAAGATGGAGTGGTTGGTGCTGCTATTGATG
>JACTOM010000059.1:1463401-1499439 GCA_015832385.1 Elymnias hypermnestra
ATTGCTGACAGATTAGCGCTTGACTGTGATCTCACCTGATGGTAAGTGATGATACAGTCTAAGATGGAAGCGCGCTAATCTGTTAAGAGGCGATATACCCCTTACGGTTTCTACACAGCATCGTACCGGAACACAAATCTCTTTGTTTGGCGGTACGTTTTTGGTGGTAGGGTGGTAACTAGCCACGGCCGAAGCCTCCCACCAGTCCAGACTCAGACAAATTAGAAAATACAATTTCCTAAATTCGTCCTACCGGGGATCGAACTCGGGACCTCCGCTAGCAAAGCGAATACCCGCACCACTGCGCCAGCGAGGCCGTCAAAATTCGTTTGAAGGTTGGGTAGTTTTAATATTTACAAATAACATGTGTCATTTTAATTTCACACTCGTAATTGAATAATCGAATATACCATTTTTCATAAAATATAAATAATTTATAAATTTTAAATTCAAACACAAAATTTAATTAATAATAATAATGACAAAGACACGTGGCATTTTTGTTTACAATTCGTTATTTGACATTTCAATAAATTATTTGTATTAATTTTCTACACTTAATATTTCAACGTCAATTAAATTCCCAAGATATCTTCCTTCTACCTTCCCTCTAAGTGTATAAATATAAACAAGACTTAAAAATTAGTTTGGCAAATAAGTTTCACTTATGACATTTGTACTTTGTACGCACGCACTTCTAATTTTTTTCATGCTTATTTGTGTGTGAGTGCGTGCGTACGCGTGAGTATGTGTGTGTTAAACTTAACTAATGCTGGAAACTTGATCGGTTTTTATAATAATGCTTTGTTTCTCAAATAAATACTGTTCGTTATAAACCGTTCCCCGCTTTGTTTTCGGTCGCAGATAAATATGGGGACATCCATTCTTATTAAATAAATCTACGCCGCTAAAGGAATAATATATATTGAAATAATGTTTTAATAATGTAAACTTATGCGCAATGAAGGATTTTGTCTTATATTGTATTAAAATGTCGAATTTAAAGTGAATCAGGTGGATAGTTTTAAAGATTTTGTAATGAGACCATGACTGGTCTTATTTTGCTGTTATATATACATAACATTACAAAAGATGGAACATGTGAAAGTGATATTGAAAGGAGAGTGAATGCAGGGAATATGGCAAATGGTGCCCTGCGCGCCTTTATGAACAGCCAGATGGTGTCTCAAAGGGCCAGATTGGCTGAGCATGCAGGGGTGTTGGTGCCAACAATTATGTATGAGAAGAATCACAAAAGTAAAATCAATGCGGTAGAGATGAGAGTGTTGAGAAGTATGAGTGAATTGAAACTGAGTGACAGAGTAAGAAAGAGTGTGATAAGAGAATGTTGTGGTATAAAAGCAGATGTGGTGACTAAAATTGAGAAAGGTATGCTTAGATGGTTTGGCCATGTAGAGAATGAATGAAAGGAGACTGACAAAAAGGATTTATGAGTCAAGAGTGAATGCGAAATTTGGAAGGGGAAGACTAAGGCGAACATTCCTGGATCAAATCCAGGACATTTTAAATAAGGGCCAAGTCAAGAGTACTCTAAACCGACAAACTTGTATGAAAGGTTTAATGGGAGTGAGGGAGATATGCAGGGATTGTGGCAAGTGGAATGATGTTGTCTCTGCCTACCCCTATGGGAATGAGGCGTGATGCTATGTATGTATATACATACATAGCATCATGCAAATGATCTGTTCTCATTTGTACCTTATTAAATTTCTGTTTAAATATTTATTATGTAATACAATATCTTTCTAGACAATTCTATATGTATTTATCCTATATTTTAATACATGATTTGGTTTTATATATGCTGAAAAGTTTAAAAATCACTCTTGCATTTATATATACAAAAAAATCCTGGAATTTGATACAAAATTTTGTAGTTGAATTGGTATAGAGACATTTTATCTCACATCCGGTTTATTCATGTCATTAACTGATTATATTTGATACACATTTTTATCTAATAATCATTGATACACCTATTTCTCTATTTTATCTAAACACATATGAAGAATATTACATCATTATATATAAAATGGATGCAAAAATTGAAGCAAAGTGACTGGTTGCCATAAATTTGTATACTTAATTACAATTGTGTATATGACCGGGAGACTGGTGAAAATATTAAAGCCATTTTAGCCAACCCAATCTACTGATTAATTAAACACATGCAGATAAAGTCTCTGACATCAGCTTCCTTACATATTATGACATAAATTACTTTGCAAAGTCTATTTTGTGATAAACTAAAAATTACTGAACAAATTTTCATGCACTTTTCACTAATAGATAGGAGTGATTTATCAAAAGTATTTGGGTATATAACCTGGTAACTAAAGTGGTTGAAATATAACAATGATTGAAAGTGCTGAAAAAGACTAGCCACCTGAGGGCTTTTCTTGTAATGTATTAACTGCATTAACCCTTAGAGATATAAAAAAACAATTGAGTCTCTTATCGAGACTATATCAGACATATATATATATAAATTATATATAAAAAACGCCCCTCCATCTTTCTACACCATATAATTTCAACTGATAGTGCAATCAGTTTTGGGCTTGCCTCCATAAATTTTTAAGAAAAATCCTTTTATGAAAAGCATATTAAAATATTCAGGATTATCTAAGTGATTATAATATTTAAACCTGATTGTAGTCGCGCACAGAAGTAAAATATTACAAACTGAGTTTTTTCTGGGTTCTTCTCACCAGATTCAACATTACCAACATAAAGACTACTGACAATTCAGAAGTGCTTTTTGAGCTTACAACTAATCAAATCAACAAATCAAATCAAAATATGCTTTATTTAAAATAAAGAATATTTTGATTTGATTTGTTTTAATGCTTGTCCCCAAAAATATTATGTATAGATAAGTTATCAATGTATACAAAGAAATAGTTTAAATCTAAAGAGTACAATCCACTACCTTAAGAATAGAATTATTACATATATTTGACATAAAAAGCTGAGGCAATCCTATAAATAATAATATTCTACTATCCAATATGAAACCAGAGTGGGTCAATAGTCACAACCATACTCACCCTGAGGCTTCGCTTTCGGCGTGGTGTCACTTCAGCTATTTTATAACTACTGTCCATCGCCCAGTATGATCCTTTGCCAGGATCATCTTTACTACGAGCTACTTTCATAAAGCACTTATTCAGTGACAAGTTGTGCCTTATTGAATTCTGAAATAAATTGACACAGAGAACAGTTACACACTTGAAATCTTTTCAAGACACAAGTTCAAGTCCTGAGGCACCACTCTTTGTAAAACCACTTGCCACCAGCAAACACTTACAACCAAGCAAAATATTTCTAGTATGATGCTGTGTAGAAATCATAAGAGGTAATTGAAGCCTTACTAAGTTAGCACTCTTCCACCTTAGACTGTATCACCACTAAGCAATAGATGAAATCACTGTTCATTGCTAACTGAAACATGTGTAGCCTGCCAATCCCTAAAACTTGTCCTTTTCTTAAAACTCAACTCTTGAATCATCATGTTAAAAGTTGTTAACAGAATTTCTAATAATTGTGTTGATAAATGATACATAAATAAATTCTACATTAAAGTATAAATATAACGAAAGACATATAGTATTTCAACTACAATGTTATGATATGCCTAGATTCTACAAGATTAGCATCCCATTTAGTTATACATAGTTATTTATACATAGTTATCATTGAAAATGCTTTGATTTCTTTTATGATTTTGATTATTGCAAATGTTTGTACCTTGACTAATTATTAAACAATCTATACTTGATTATTAATATTATAAATCTTACCATCCAACCCTTTCCTGCCTCCTTGTAATAAGGAAATGCATTGCATATATAATTATATATTTCATTAAGAGTCATCTTTCCATTTGGTGAACTGCTGATAGCTAGCCTTATCATACTCGCATAACTGTAAAGAAGATTTTTTTACAGTTGTATTTTAAAAATATTTGTTTATTTGAGTATATTGCTGTGGTAGTAATGAAAAATGTTTCATTGTTTTGTGCAAGCATTATATTATAAATTTAAGAAAAAACAACATCCATTTACTTCTTTAAAATCAAATTATGGAATATAAGCAACTATGATCAGCTTACAATTGTGAGTCATATATAAATAATTCGAAGGTTTCTATGCTTGAGGAAAACTGTACCTGTAAGCTGGCTTGGCATGTTTGATTTTATTTGTATTTTGTGTGTGTTCTTCCTTGTTGTTATTTTCCTGTTGGAGGGACGGGGGCTGGACATCTTCGTAGAGGAAGCGAGGAATGGGGCCCAGGGGACTGTGCCGCGGGGGCCCCGGGCTATACGCCGGGAGCCACTCCACTCCTGGCGAATCACTCATTGTTCCTCATACAACGCACTTTCTATACCAACTCAATTCACTTATCCATTCCTTAATATTACACCGAAAATAATGTATTAACACACTGCGTAGCCCTCAATACAATGTCTTGTGGGCGTCAAAATCACTCGCTACCTTTTATGAAGATGATCTCTGATTTTCATTGTAAAACATCAATTATATATCCTTGGAGTGACGGCAGAAATCACTAACACAATTTGCAAAATTCAGAGCAAATAAACGAAAATTAGGATAAGAAATAGCTTTATACATCAATGAAATGTGAAAAAGAACGTAAAACATTAAAGAAAACGTAATTTTCTGAAAATGAAATTATTATGACATTTGGGGCGCCTACAACAAGGAAAATGGCGACGCACAGATAATAGATTATCAAGGTAACAAATATGAGAAGTAATGGTGTCCATAAAAAATATTTATGAATAAATTGGTTTGGGTGAAATATTTATATCAATTTATATCCTGAAAATTTTTAATGTATTGATCAGTATTTTAATTTACTAAATTATTTTTTTTGACATGGCAATCATGTTGTGGGTGACCACTATTTGAAATTTTAAAATAATGTCAGTTTTTGCATGGTGTTTGAGGGGGGTGAATGTGCTTGGTGTTAATTCAGTTTTAACGGTTTGTTGACATTAATTATAAACAAGCCAAGGATTGATATTTGGTGAGGATTTGTTAATGTGGATTGTTAAGTAGTTCTTTAAAAATGACGACGCAACCGGAGGTCGGTGTGGCCGACTTCGTTCTGTTGGACAATTTGACTACGGACAACTTTATCGAAAATTTGCATTTAAGGTAATTCATATATGCACTTAATCTAAAGTTTGAAATTGCTTACTTCAATTGTACGAGTGCATGAAGATTCCGTTGAACCTTTGTAGGTGGCCCAAAAATAGCTAAGTTTTTGAACTTTTATTACTTATTATGTAGGTATTATTTTTTACTTATAGGTATGTCCTTGATTGTAATCTCGCCTAAGTGAGGTGAAATGGTCTAAGATGTGAGCGCGCTGACTTGGTAAGAGATAACTTACCTCTTAATTGTTTTGGACACATTATACTGAATCGTAATTTTATTTGCAATTTGCTTGCCTACATATCTATGCTGAAAGTTTCAACCTGGCGGCAAGGTATAAATTTAAAAATAAAATTGCCTTCCCGGGAATTGAACCCGTCGTAGGTTTTTGAGTAAATAGTCACTCTATTTTGGCAACAAGTGTGTCAAAGTATAGTTTTCTTGAAGCATTTATTCAATATCTATTATTGGATTACATTCTCTCTATATATTTCTCAAATTAAAAAAATATATATATTCATCTACATGAGTACTCTTTTAGACTTTTAATGGATAACACTTACAGTTTTTTCAAATATTTGTTTATTACATTTATTTGGCAAAAGCAGTGTACAGTCATCTATTGAAATCTCACATAAAGGATTTTCAGGGTTTATTTCTATCTAATGAGGTTAACAATTTGTACTAGATGACATAGGAATAAATTATAACAAATTTGTATACTATTTAATTCTTCAACATATAAAAGTTACACCATTAATAATCTTAAGGTTGTATATATTGATACAAACAGCTCTGTTCATATGATTAATCAGTTGAATAAATAAATTCATTAACTTCGGTAAACTGAAACTTCAATAAATAAGAATTAAGAATTTTTGTTGCCTTGAGTTGCATAAATATATGAAAGTACTAGGGCTAGTTAAAAATTATTTATAGAGAAATAAAAGTCAAACATATTTACTTGAAATATTTCATTTATTTGTTTATATAATTTAAAAAATTGTGAAGTTCTATTAATTTTTTAAGGTATAAAAACCTCAAGCATAGTTATTTATAACTTATATAAAAATCACAGTCTACTTTTGATTCACTTTGATAAACTAACTGGTCTGGTAAAGATGACCTGTAATTATAAACATATTAAATAATTGAGGATTATGAAATGGTTTCGGAAATTGGTCTGGTAGTTTTTGTGTGAAAGCATACATTCATACATACTTGCATACAATAGTAGTTTAGACTTAACATACTTAACTAAACATACTATATATATACCTCAGTATAATCAACATTTAATAAAATACTTTTTAGTTAATGTTAATACAGTGTTTCAAATATTAATGCATTATAAATTTATTTTGAGAATACATCTATTAAAAGCTTTTGTAAAAGGTTTTCCGGTTTGTGTAGTATGTCTGCAGGCGACCTACATAAGTCTTATTTGTTTTAAAAATAAATATTCCGGGATAGAAAATTGAAGACTGTCATTTGTTTTGAGAATGTAAAAGTTTGTAGTACCCCTATTTTTTCACGTAAATTAAAAAAAATATACAAATAGAAGTTATGTTTATAAAAAAATTCTTATATGTGCATCTTCTACTTCTACATGACACTGGCAAAGTAAATTGTGCCAGTCTGGCACAGGAGAAAGCTATAACTCCAAACAATACAATACTATTTTTAGTGTGCAATAAACATACAAGCTGTTGAATGGTTTTTCTCTCTTTTATTGCCATAATTCTTTATTTTATCTCCTAAATGTTTTTCTGTTAGTGTGTTATCTACCTATAAATGAAGCCTATCGGCTCAGTGCTTAGAAAATTAATTACCTAAATTTTCCCTACTAGGAATCAAACACAGGACCTCTGCTAGTGAAGTGAGTATATGTACCATTACTCCAACGAGGTCATTAAACTATTTAACATGTACTTATTTCATCTAAATCTTGTTATTGTTTATGTTTGGTGTTATGACTTTTTTCTGTGCTAGACTGGCACAATTTACTTCACCAATACCATGTCGAAATGCAAGACACATTCCACATCTTTATTGGTCAATGTATGATTATTATTTCGTGATGGAGCCCACTGAGTGATGGATACACTTCGACTCTTGTGGAATTTTTGTAAGCGCCCCATCCTTTAGTCTCCCCTAAATGTACTCAAACACCCATTTCAAAAGTCTGAGAATAGGCTATAGGTTGGAGTTATTAAAGTCATCTGGTCTTGGATCGGCCACTCCCAGTAGACTCATTCTTATCCTGGCTAAGCCATCGCATTCGCACAGTAAGTACCTTATTGTTTGTTCTTCTTCTATGCAGGCTCTGCATGTACAGTCTTCTGCAATGCCCATAGTCTTTAACATAGCCTCTGGCCCATTGCGATTGCCACTGTTTACCTTACCTGTCTTCTACTTAAGTTTTTGAAGATATACGCGAGGCTGGTTTTATTGCATCCAAGAACGTTTTGGAATGCCTTAGACCCCTATGACTGTCTCATTCCGCCATTCCGATTTTGTTGGCGTATTTTGATATTGCAGTATTTATCACACATGGTGCTATTGCTATAAAGGGTTTTGGACCTATGAACCCTCTGCTTGATCCAGCTCATCCGCTTCCTCGTTGTCCTTTATACCTTCATGATCCAGTACCCATGCAAAAATTACTATATTGTTCTGTCCAAGATAGTAAGGCTTCTCACGCATTCTAGGCCAGGTCTGATTTTGCTTGTGTGCCGCCTGGCTATCGCTAGGGATTATTATCTTCATAGCAACGACTCTGCGGTAAAGCATTTCTTTGTCGCAGGGATTTATGATAGGTAGGAGCTGTAGCTTTTGCTCAGCCCTTTAGTGTGTATGTCTGCACCGGTTCCTGATTTCGTCCATGGTCCATCAGTGTACCATGTCAGGCAACCTCTTTTTTTATTGTGCTTAGTTTATGTCAAAGGTATATATCATTCTTAAAGGAGAACAAAATAAAAGAAAGCGTACCTACTTGCTAATATTAAAGTGGCACATAATCTATAACAAATACTAAAGTCATAATACTGTATGTAAGCATTGTTTATACTTGATGATGACATTGTGGAGGACAATGGCGCCGTCATCGGGCCTGATGTCATCGCTCAAGGTGTTGACTATTTTCTATAAGTACTCAGGGTTTTCCTTATTTCTAATTGTAATGGCTTTTTCATTAAAGGTTTTGTGCTTCAATGTGAGGCATCAGATTTAATTATAGATACTTATTTACCAGTAATTGCTTACTAGTGACCCAACTCTACATATTTTATGTCTCATAGGATCACATCTGTTTGTGTATAAGCTATTTACATGCGAGGCAATTACCTTGTGATACCTCCTAAGATATTCATTCAAATTATATGATTGAAAAGATTACAATAATGTGCATGAAATGCTTAAGGCTACTAATGTAGTCAAAGGTGATAAGGACTGATAGTGTTTAAATACTTTTTAATTGCCATGTTGATTGTATGTATGTTTTTAGAAGAAATAAACTAAATAACTAGCAAACTCTAGAAGACAAATATGCCATCATGGACTTTGTTAAAGCTGAATATCCCACCACACATTATTTTTTAAATCATTAAGGGATTAAATTGAACATTTAAAAGAAAGCTCCCGAGTAACATGAATTATTGTGACACTTCCAACAATTATCATTATATTTTTACCAATTTACTCAAAACATGACACATTGCACACCTTTTCAATTGACAATTTTTCTCGGGGATTATTCTAACGATTAATGAAAACCGAATGTAGATCTGTTCTGTAAATTTTAAGTTAGTCACGAGCAAACGGACAATTATTGCCGAGGACTTAGTCTTATAATATGGAAGTATATCCAATATCCCTCAGTACCTGAAGCAAAGCTCTTCGTGCGTGTTGCCTGTGATGATGTAAGGCTCCGCAACGTGGTTGCTAACTATTAGCCTTATGCGGAAGCTCAGAGTCATTCAGCGGGCGATGGAAAGGGCTGTGCTCAGAGTGTCGCTACGCAATTAAATCACAAGTGAGGAGAACCGTAGCAGAACCAAAGTCACTGACATAGTCCTACGAATCGTGAACTTGAAGTGGCAATGGGCGGGGTATATAGTCCAACGGACTGATGGACGTTGGGGCTGGAGCCAGGCGGCGTAAGAAAAGTCCTTGTGAGCCTTGTGAGTCATCATTACGTAAGACCTATGTCCAACAGTGGACGTCCATCGGTTGCAGCGACGACGACCACGATGTAAGGATGAGAATCGAACCTTAAACACCTGATTACAAATATAATTGATCTATGTCTTAATGCATTCACTTAAAAACCTTGTTTGTTACACAATCACATAATTGGTAGCAACTTTTAAAATTCTTACACTTGAAATACAATAATTAATTTACGAAATAATGCTTCCTAAATTAGCCTGCCTTGATACTTCAGCTTGCAATTATTTGATTGTTATCGCCGAGGCAGGCAGCGATGAATTTTTTGTACATTAATGATGTCATCTGATGGTGAATAATCAAATTATCTGGATGATAGATATATTTATTTGCTCAACAGCTTTTATTAGCTTGGTTTAAAGACCAAAGATTCGAGTTTGTTTGAAGATGTTATTGGATTACTCAAGAGAAGTTAGTCGTCTAACCTGCTTTTCGTTTGTAAATATTAATAATTCACTGGTGTTTATTTGTGCATATAATATCATCTCCAGAAAGAAATAAGCCGAAATTGAAGAAATTTAGCCTGAGATATTGCAGGATGGCATGAAGAATGCCTTAAAAAGTTGCATAGCGAGTCGCGGTCATCATTACGCCGATATGATTTTCCAATCATAACGAAAACAAACTGCAAAGACCAAATAAACTTTTTATGAAAACCAAACCTATTTATCTTTTCTTTGACCAATGATATAGGCACTCAAAATGGTAATGGGCCGTTTACCCCACCCTGTATTTAGGTATTTAAAAATCAATGCCATTTTCATTGTAATTTTATAACTCCAGAACGGGCTCGCCTATCCAAACGAAATGTTTAGGCTTTGTTCGGACTATTTAGTAGATGGTTTATGTGAAGTTTGCACAAAATCGGTCGAGAGGTTGTTGTAAATGAGGTATGATTGTGCTGTCAAATTGAAACATCTTTCAGTGTTTTTCACATGACCAGCTTTATGTTGCCTGTTGCGGAATGGGTACCCCCAGCCGTTTGTTTATTCATGTTCAAAATGAAAGAAAAGGAATATTGTTTGTCTTTTAATCTTTAAATCTGTATATTTAACCAGGGCCTGTAGACAACGTCACATTCGAAGATTGCTAACGCCTAATAAAATGTATGGGAATGACGTTTCATATCGAAAAATGAAACTTCATTCCCATATATTTTTAAGCGTTAGCAATCTTCGACTGCTGTCCTGTTCCTGTATGACTTATGAATAATATGATAGATATATTTATTTGCTCAACAGCTTTTATTAGCTTTGTTTAAAGACCAAAGATTCGAGTTGTTTTAAAGATGTTATTGGATTACTCAAGAGAAGTTTACGTCTAACCTGCTTTTCGTTTGTAAATATTAATAATTCACTGGTGTGTATTTATGCATACAATATCATCTCCAGAAAGAAGTAAGCTTTAGACTGCTGTCATGTTCCTGTATGACTTCTTTAGGATATACAACCGCAATACAATTTAAATATAGTTGCAATATCAAGAGAAATGTTATATGACCACAGCTTGACGATTTGTTAAACCGCGATTGTTTCGACGACTTCATTTCACTTGAATTGAATGGCTTAAACAGTGCCTTTATGAATGCCGCTTTAATATAGTGTAGCGAAGTTCCGCGTTTGTTATATTGTCTTCGGGTAGCTTATTATGCTTTGGAGCGAACTTATTACATTATGCGATGAAGCTTTCAACTAAGGTAGTTTTATAGGAGAACTATGGACCATAAAATGTAATGCAACTCATCTTCATTTCTACTAGGTATTGAGATACTTGTGTCAGAGTATCTCGCCCTCCCCAAGGTATCACAGTCACAAAGTTATAAAAATAAAAGATTTAGACTTAAAATTACTAGTTAAACTTGTAAAAAAAATAAAAGATTTAGACTTAAAATTACTAGTTAAACTCTCTCTCTCTCTCTCTCTCTCTCTCTGTGTGTGTGTGTGCGTGCGCGCGCGCGCTTGTGTGTATGTGTGAGTGAGTGTGCGTGCGCTTGTGTGTATCTGATTATCTGTGAGCTAATTCTATACCCACAGCATTAATAAGGCTTCAGTATCATTGTAGTTAAGTTCGTTTAACCAGTTTGCTACTGTCCTTTTACAATCATAACTATAGTTAGTATACTTTATAATAAAACATTGAATAAATAGTGCGTTTTACTCAGACGCCTCAGCCGATGGAATGGAATATAAATAGATGCGTCACAATAGCTTAGGCCGATCGCGCCTCTGTATCGTTCGTTCCGCGCTTTCACTCGGCTCAGGCAAAACGTGACCCTTTTTCATGCGTGTAATCAGCGGTCATCGATTCATAAGACGTCATCACGTCATAGTAAGCCGTCAAGACTTTGTATCTTTTGAAGTTGCACATTAATTTGGAATCATTTCTTTTTCATTTGTATTTATTTCACATAGATTAAAAAGCTATATAAAATCCGCATAAAATAAGTCAGTGGTAGGCATAAACGTTTGGTTTATTTATCAAATGGCTCTGCTATAATGACTTAATCTTTATATGCCTCTATAATTATAGCGCACATAAATAAACAGTACATGTCAGAAGTGAAACTTCTTTGGCTAAACTAATTTTTAAGTCTTGTTTATATTAATACAAATCCTGAACTTTAGATTTCCGCGACTTATAGGGAGGGGAAAAGTGTCGAAAATTAATATAAATAATTTATTGAAATGTCATGTGTTTTTTTGTCTATATAAGAAATGATTAATTAAATATTGTTTTTGAATTTAAATTTAGAAAACAGGATTTATTTTATTAAATGACGAATGGCAAATTAAAATGGCACATGTTATTTGTAAATATTAAAACTACCTAACCATAAAAAAACGATTTATCCCTCAATTTTACCCCCATTCGTCAAAAGAAGTTTCACTGCAATAAAAGTGGAGTGTATATTTGTATTTTCAAACTAACAGCTTTTCATGAAATAAGCATGAAAGTATATATAGCAAAAAAACAATTTATTAATTAATTAATTTATTTATGTATTTTCAAGTACAGTACAGTGGTATCTTAAATACATAGGAGTGATCAACGTTTTCCCTTATATATAACACAGGTTGTACATATATACTTTAACAATTTTAATAAATATATTTGGCATATATGAATGAATATATATTTTTATGGGACAGTGTGCGAATGTGTGTGTGTGTGTGTGTGTGTGTGTGTGTGTGTGTGTGTGTGTGAGCACGGATGTATGTAGTCAGTGTATGCGCGGTGTTTATGTGGTGAATGGGTATATGAATGAGCGAGTGCATGCCTATTTGGGTCCGTATCATCGGGATTTATGTAACTTTGAGTTCTTCAGATTTTTTGTAAGAGAGTGTTAAAAGAAACTCCGTACATTCTCTTTTACACTTGCTAGCTACTAGGGGTAAATATTAAGAATTTTATTTATGTAATTATAAAGTACACAACTGATTAGCGTGTAGTGACGCCTTGCAACTGCACATCGAAGAACTTTTGTAGTACATACTGACTGTGGTCTACGTTTGTGGTGAGAAGTATCGGAAAGAAATGGAAGTTGAGAATGTTTACGCAAAAAAGTATGAAGGATGAACAATTTTGGAACTTAAAATTAATTTTCCGAAAGGGCATTTTCCGACAAATTACATAGCTGATGTTATAATGAGTAACTTATGCAAGGACTGATGATTTCTTCGCCCTACAAGGGAAAAGATTGACGTCCTTGATGTCGAGGTTGCGCTCCAGAACAAACTGCATTTCGAGAATGTTAGCTGGAACCCTTCCAGGACTCACAATTTTACCACCAGTTCCTCAGGGTGCAGTTTGGGCTGATGGAGAAAGCGGGAAGTTTATTTGGTTAAAATAAAGAAATTTATTATTATTAGGCTATTAATTATGTTAGTATGTATGGATATTGTTAAAATCCTCGGTACACAGATAGTGGTGTATAAATGGTTTGCATTGCTGACCATTATTTACTGCTGTTATCATTTCTTATCAGTGCAGGTTTAGGACACGTGACTGGACGCGGTATTACAGTACTGTAGGTTAAATAAGTTAGTACTCAATGCAATAGGTACAACACACGGTCCAGTTAATCATATTACAAATTATAATGGTCAAATATTTAACGCTATATGTATAAATCAATTGATGTGGCACTAAATCTCGAGTACGACGGAACCGATTTGGCTAATTTTGATTTTGTATTAATTGTCGAAGAAGAAGTAAATAAAAAAATGCTTGGAATATAGTATACGTTGTGACGCAATTTTTGGAAATAATTTAGTCAGACCAGGAGCAAGAACGCTATATGGCTATAAAAATATTTAATAGATTATCTAACGCTTTAAAAGAAAATATAAACAAACATTGGCTTGAGACTTGAAATTTGGTAGGAATATTCCTTTTGACGAGTAGAGGTCAGCTGAGACCGGATTTGACTAAATTCCACCCGCAAGGGGGGTTGCGCGGGTATTAACTATTGTCTCATTACGATATCTCTGGAACCATAAGGCGTAGAGACTTGAAATTTGGAAGGAATATTCCTTTTGACGACTAGAGGTCAGCTAAGAACGGATTTTACGAAATTCCACCCGCAAGGGGGCTTGCGGGAGCGTTATACGTATGTTTCTTATTTATAAAACAACGCAGACGAAGTCGCGGTTTTAGCTAGTTACTGTATAAATAACTATTTAAAACTTAAAATAAATGTTTTTTGTAGAGAAACACAGTTTTTAAACAAACTCTTAGCATATTGTGACGATTCATCCTAAACTCTTCTTTTCGTCATTTGACTCTTGGCACAACTGCTTACAAAATGATTTGTTTTGTATTATTAAATGGTACTGAATCTCCTTTCGAATCATGTTCCTGAGTGCTGTGTTCTCTTTAAATTCAGACATATATAACTCGGCAACTGATATTATTAAGACTTTAAATGTCAAAAATACAGGCGATATATGGGGAATGTCAGTTAAAGTTGTTATTCCAATTATTGACTGTATTAGCCCGCACTTAGCAAACCTTATCAATAATTGCATAGACTCTGGCATTTTCCCTGATCTTATGAAACCAAGTAAAGTTGTCTCCATTTTTAAATCGGGTGATAAATCTGACCTCAACAGCTATCGTCCCATTTCTGTGTTGTAAGACTCTGGCAAGCAAACTTAGTTCAGCTGCATTTGCTGTTAGGAAGGTGAGGCAATACACTGATGTTGAAACTGCTAAAACGGTGTATTTCGCTTATTTTCATAGCATTATGTGTTACGGCATACTGTTATGGGGGAAGGCGGCGGACATTGAAACTATCTTCATTTTACAAAAAAGAGCAATACGTGCCATATATCAATTGGGATCTCGCGTTTCATAAAGAGAAAAATTCAAAGAAATATCTATTCTCACAGGACCGTCGCAATATATATTAAATAACATTTTATACATCCGTGATAGTATTCATTTATACAGCAAAAGGAGCGAAACACACAATTTTAATACAAGAAATAAACACAAACTTGTAATGCCATATTTTAGAGTGAAAAAGGTTCAGAAGTCATTTGTCGGGTTGAGCATACGCATATTTAATAAGATACCTGAATCACTTCTGGGTTTGCCTCCACATAGTTTTAAGAAGTATGTTAAAAATGTCCTAATAAAAAAGGCATATTATAATGTGGAAGATTATTTAAGCGACAAAGATGTTTGGACATGATTCCAGTTGCACAAGAAAGCTAAACATTGTAACCTACAAAAAAAGCTATGTTTAAAGGAGTAACCGTTGAATATCTTGCCGGCTTCTTCTCAGCGGAATCAACTTTCCGAACCGGTGGTAGATATGTTACCAACGGGCAGACTACTGACGATTCAAAAGTGCTTTTTGAGCCTACTTGAATAAAGAATATTTTGATTTGATTATTGCACACCATTATGTGGTAGATTGTGTGTTGTACACTGGATCTAAAAATAAATATATTTGATTTTTATTTGAAAAACAACAATTACCTTTTCCCTTAGAAACTATTCCTGCCTGTCACACATTTGATCTTCGTCACATCGTTTAGAAATTAATTAAATTTAAAAGGCAACAGATTAAAAACAAAGTTAAAGTTTTTATTTTCATTTGTTTGTCCCGACGTTCAGAAATCAAATTAAATTCAAAAGAATACTTTTGTTATTGACGTTTGACATTGACAACTAACAATTTCTGATCGCAACTATAATATTTGGCGGATTTTGGCGGGAACCTGCGCGCAAGGGCATCATTTTTTTTTGACTACGAATTCTTTTTGTTTCGGTTAAGTTTTGTCATTCGGTTTAGAATATAAATATATAAATCGCCGACCTCATAAATATACCTCATTACCTTTATGCTTCCAAAATAATCCATGCGGTATAAAAGGTGGTGTTGTTATTTGCGGCACATGTCTCAAGTGGCCGTTTTAGTACATTACGTTCGCCAAATGCTTTTTTCGTGCTCTGATTCTTATGAAAAGGTCGCACGGTCAACAAGTGGAAAGCTTCTAGCGGAACTAATTTAATAAATAAATAAAACCTATATAGCTTCTAGACAAATGAAACATTCTTTATCCCACGGGAAGCCATCCGTTTCTTATTGTAGGACACTAACAATATAGTACATAACATTCAAAATACAAATAACATAAACTAGGACACATTTACTTATAATCAGACGTGTTGTTTACCGAGGTACGTTCTGGTGAATGGCGTGTAAAAGATCTGTTTTGCAGTTTTTATTCAGTAACGTGGATATCTGTGTGGGACTGCAAGGGATATCTTTTCAACTAGGTTTACCTTGTCATGCCATGAACTGCCTCATTGGTCTAGTAGTTAGCATGTTTGACTACAGACATGAGGTCCTGGGTTCGAGTCCCGGGTCGGGCCAATTCAAAAATCAATATTGACTTTTCTATTCATATTTTCTCAATATTTGCCCGAAGTTGGGAAGCTGGCGGTGTGATCCACCCCCGTGCCTCGGAGAACACGTTAAGCCGTCGGTCCTGCGCCTGATCTCTCTCCGATCGTGGCGGATGTTATATGGTGGATTCCAGATGACACTGGCAAACCTATAGTGCATAGTGGCATACGGACCGAAAGTGACTCGCAGTGCGGTTGCTCTTCCTTTTCTTATTGCGGACAGTTTAGCGCTTGACTGTAATCTCACCTGATAAGTGATGATACAGTCTAAGATAGAAACGCGCTAATCTGGTAAGAGGCGATATACCCCTTATGGTTTCTACAGCATCGTGTCGGAACACAAATCTTTTTGTTTGCCTCCCACCAGTCCAGACTCAAACAAATTAGAAAATACAATTTCCTAAATTTCGGAATTGAACCCGGGACCTCCGCTTGAAAAGCGAATACTCGCACCACTGTGCAAACGAGGCCGTCGAATTGTAGTTTTTAGGAAAGTCATCTAAACTAATATATGTTTGTAACGTTTTCACAAAAAAACTACTGGACCCATTCCAAAATTTTGTTCATTATTAGGAAGCAGCTTTTTCACTGAGCGTCTAGGCTATATTACTTTCTGAAAAAATAAGGATCTTTAATAAAAATGCATTAATAGTTATGCCACTATTACGACTTTTTTACATTTTAAAAGATAATAAAAGTGCCGACAATCAAACCATATTATTTATACCTCTGTATAAATCCTTGTCCTATTAATTTTTTATTTAATAAAGACCGTTGCAATACCTGTAAAATACTTTTTAAATAATTAAAAACGGATATTTCGTTCAAAAGATATAACGAACCTTAAGTCAAAGTGTAGTGTCAAATGTTGTGTATAGGGAAGTTCTAAGACAAAGTATTTCAAATAAGTATCTTTTCTAATATTATAGAAGAAAGTTTTGCATTTAGAATCTGTGTTTATATTTTTAACAATTTAAAAAATTCTTTCAATACATGTAGAGTATTTTTAAATTCACTAATGTTGGACATTCTACGTAAATGATGAACGACGAATTACGAACTTAAAAGTGAATTAGTTAAATGTATATTCTTTATAAAGTAAAATTTGTATATTGGTTAGATTATGAATGTAAGTGTGTATCTAATAATGTGAAAGAAAGTAAATTAAATCTTTTAACGAAAATGTGTGAATAATCTGTACATAAAATGATGCATATGAAGAAATTAAAAAGATTGGTACCATGGGTGCCAAACCCATAATAATGTCATAATCAAACGTTGCAATGTATTTATGCCAGTACAAATTATATTTACGTAAAAAAGTAAGTAGCAGCCCTTTTAACGTCCCACTGCTGGGCACAGGCCTCCTCACTCCGAGGAGCGAGGGTTTTTAGAGCATAGACCCATTACGCTGCTCCACTGCGGATTGGCAGGCATAGAACACAAGTGCACTCTCTTTTCCTTCACTCTCATAGTCCGATGTGACGGGAATCCGACACGACCGGAGAGAGATCAGGCGCAGGACCGACGGCTTAACGTGCTCTCCGAGGCACGGGGGTGGAGACACCGCCAACTTCCCAACTACAGGCAAATATTGAGAAAATCTTAATAAAAAACGAACCCAAGACCTCATGTCTGTAGTCGAACATGCTAACCACTAGATCAATGATGCAGCAAATTATATTTACTTTGATGAATTACTGGTTGTTAGGGAAACAGGCAATTCACTTTTGAATGAAAACCAGTTTAAATAAAGTATATAATTTTAGGAAATGTTAATGGATAAATGACAAAATATAGTTGACACTATCTACTATATACGAGTACATTATTTTCTAACTCGTTTAACTAAATGTTGCATTTCTTACCTATTTCCTTATTACATTTCAAGTGTTTACGTAACAAACACTTATAAATATTTTAAAAGAACGTACAAATTGAAGGGCTCATTATCATTATCAAGTAGTGATTAGAAATTATATTCATTGTGTAACTGTGTTTGGCAATCTCTTAAATTACAATTGTACTTCTCTTGACAGTGTTGTTTTAAATATAAAATTAACTTTAAAAGAGAAGCTCAAATGATTTCATTGGTTTTTTTCCTTTACAGAATAAATATTTCTTGTATATTGTAGTTTAGTTGAAACACGAACTAAATAAAACGAAAGAAGTCGCAATAAAACTCTTGGGTAAGAATATCCTAAAAGAATTGACAGACAATATTTTACGAAGCCCAAATAAAAAAAATGAAATATAATGTCTTAATGTTCTATCAGATAAAAACTGGCTACAATTTTTAAAGCGGTTATGTATTATATTTTACATTCAACTGTACTGTGCATCATTTCGTCACTGTATATATTTACTTAGGTGTTACGAATAGTTTATAAACTGTCATTTTTCCATCCATGGCATAAGAGGCTTACAAACATAATCAGCTGCAAATTAACTCTTCTTACTTAAAAACGGAATAATTAAAACTAAAGAGATGCCAATGTTAGAGAAACGAAACGTTTTCCACACTTACATCTTGCAATGTCTGAGATATGCCACATTTGAGTCCTAACAGAGAAACAATCAAACATTATAAATATCTCTCAGAATGCAATAGAGAACAGAAGAAATATTGGGAGTAAGTAGATAAAATACATTTAAAAAGAATAAGAGAAAATACCAATTTTGGAAAGGTACAACCAGTTTGCAGAAAATTAAAATGTCAATAGATACACGATGAGAGAAAAGAAGGAAAAATGGACGAGAACAATAACTGAATGGTATCCCAGGGAAAGCAAAAGAGGTAAGAAAGACCAATAAGGCAATGAAAAGACGACCTAATGATACAGAGGAAGTAGCAGGACCAAAGTAAATGTACAGCAAAAGATCGGATCAGATGGAAAACATTAGAGGAGGCCTATATCGAAAGACAAGCAAAGAAGCATAAAATAAGACTTTATTGCTGTTTTAACTTAAACTATATTATCGTCTTTAGGTTCTGCTTCTTCACAACTTGTCTTTCTAGGCAGGTCTCTTCTGTATTCGTCTCTAACGTTTTCCACCTGTACCGATCCTTTGTTGTACGTTAATTTACTTTGGTCCTGCTACTTTCTCTATATCTTTAGTTAGTCTTCTAATTGTTCAGTTATTTTTCCTTCTTCTCTCTCATCGTGTGTCTATTGCCATTTTAATTTTTTGCGAAGTAATGTTACTTTCCTGAACTTAGTCTTTTCTCTTATTCTTTTTAAATGTATTTTATCCACTTACTCCCAATACACTTCTGTCTATTCTATTATAACAGATGTTTATTTTGTTGTGTTGTTTCTCTGTTAGGGCCCAAATTTAAATCAAATCAAAAATATCCTTATTCAAGTAGGCATATTACAGCACTTTTGACTTGTCAAATTATATATATTTTTTTCCACACTCTGATTCTTATATACGTCTGATGATGGTACTCAAAATCGGCTTAAAATCTAAAGTTACGAGGGTTCCTTCGCGCCCTGATTCGAGAAGAACCTACAACAAACTCAGTCGAGTATTTTTTTTTCCATCATCATTACAATAATATATTAGTTTACTATAGTTTAATTAAATTAGAGCAATTCGTTCACTCCCAGGCGTTTCTATCGTCTAGGTAATCTTGCAACTTATATTACGATTTTTCTATCAACTTTCTTTTAACAAAGTCTTTGAATTTATTAATTGACATCTTTAGAACGTCCTGTGACAAACAATTTGGCATATGACAAACTTTGCAAGGTGCAAGTGTTGAAAACTACCTTTCTCTAACATATTGTAGAAAAGAGATATCGCTATTTATAAACTTGAACGTTTATTTTAATTGAAGTGAACGAAATATATACAAGTGTATTAACATTTAAAACTTATACGTGCCTTAATTGAAACGATACAAAAAGACTACAATCTTCTTTTGACTTTTCTTCTATTCAAGCGACTTTTTTATCATTAAAAACTGTATATATGCTTATAGTTGTAGTCTTATCCTAATGATACGGTCAGAGTAAACACCCTCTTTCACTTACTCATACATTACGAAATATCAAAACTATTCACGATTTCGTGAGACCTATGTCCAGCAGTGGACGTCCATCGGTTGAAGCGACGACGACGACGATTCACGATAAACTTCAAAGATAAAGTGACTCTATACAGACAATCACTATGGGATTGGGAATTATGCAGGTGTCACCGCGGGGCACCGCTAGTTTGCACTAATATTATAAAGAGAAAAGTATTTGTCTTTTTGTATAAGTAAGTAAGTAAGTAGCAGCCCATTAACGTCCTACTGCTGGGCACAGGCCTTCTCACACCGAGGAGCGAGGGTTTTAAGAGCATAGACCCACCACGCTGCTCCACTGGCAGGCGGATTGGCAGGCATAGTACACAAGTGCACTCTCTATTCCTTCACTCTCATAGTCCGATGTGACGGGAATCCGACACGACCGGAGAGAGATCAGGCGCAGGACCGACGGCTTAACGTGCTCTCCGAGGCACGGGGGTGGATCACACCGCCAACTTCCCAACTTCGGGCAAATATTGAGAAAATCTTAATAGAAAACTCAATATTGATTTTTGAATTGGCCCGACCCGGGACTCGAACCCAGGACCTCATGTCTGTAGTCGAACATGCTAACCACTAAAACAATGAGGCAGTCTTTTTGTATGTTGTGTGATAATTTTCACACAACATCTACTGGACCGATTTCAAAAATAAATCTAAAGTCCGATTTAGTAGACATTCTACTGCCACGAGATCGGTATCTACGTGGGTGAAACCGCGGGGCACAGCAAGTTTTATTTTTATTTATATATTTTACGAATGGTAAAAGATTCATGGCACGCTAAGCCAATTATTCGCATTGTACGAGTATTTCTTGTACCATACCGTCATAGTTCACCGGTGACGTCATACAGCGAAACTCTTGGTGTACGTGTAATTGCTTTAGAATTATTATTAATCACTAATGACTATTTCACTATTGTGTTTATACATTACTTATACAGATTATAAATGTAAAAGAAGATGTGGTGACTAAAATTGAGAAAGGTATGCTTGGTATGCTGACAAAAAGGATTTATGAGTCAAGAGCGAATGGGAAAGTTGGAAGGGGAAGACCAAGGCGAAGGTTCCTGGACTAAATCCAGGACAATTTAAATAAGGGCCAGGTCAAAAGTACTCTAAACCGACGAACTTGTATGAAAGGTTTAATGAGAATGAAAGAAGCGAAGGATATATGCAAGGATCATGGCAAGTGGAAGGACGAGGCCTCTGCCTAACCCAATGGGAATAAGGCCTGATGCTATGTGTGTCTGTACTAACTCACTGTATCTTTATTGGTGAATTTCTATGAAGAAACTAGCTGCCGTCTCGGCGATGTTGTGTGTGTGCCCGACTGTCACACCTGAAATCCATTAAAAGAAGTAGTAGAAAATAGCTGTTCCCTATTTAATTCCATGTGAAAGATAGGGATACATCTTTGCTAAATGAAAAGCCAATCGCATGAATAGATTTGGATATCGCGTCATGAGTGTGAAAAACAACTCTTGTTGATCATATTTAGTCATGTATATGTCTCTTTAAAACAATAATATATATCTCCTAGAACTAATACGGTGAACACCGTCCACAGAAACCATTAGTTTGTCATCGTTACCCATTTGATAAGATTCCCGACTACTGTGTAAAAATGTTAATAGTAATAACTTTTTTATTGCTGACTGGTGAGCGCTTGACTGTAAACACACCTGGTAAGTGATGATGCAGTCTAAGATGAAATTGCGCTAATATGTTAAGAGGCAATCGACGTCTTATGGTTTCTACACAGCATCGTAACGGAACGGAATCTTTGTTTGACGGTAGGTCTTTGCTGGTAGGTTGGTAACTAGCCAGGGCCGAAGCCAGTTCAGACACACACAAATTAGAACATGTGATTTCCTACTGGGAATCCACGGCGCCAGCGAGGCCGTTAAAACTGCCTACAGTTTGTTCGCGTTAAGGATGCAGCGAGTCGTCATTCTAGCTCCGCCCTCTAACCAATCAAGTCTTTTCAAATTACACTGCATTCTTAATGCGAGCAAACCGTAATGAATGAGTCAGTTTTTCTATTACATACAGACAGTTTATTTGCAGGTACCTAAAAGATATCATTATGAATACTACTTTGATAAAGTCGCAGTAGTCAACATAGGTAGATGACATGGTGAATATTATATAAGTTTCAAATTTCATCGTCGTCGTCGTTGTCTCAACCAATGGAAGTCTACTGCTGGACAAAGGTCTCTCTTAATGAATTCCAATGGGCCCGATCTTGCGCCGCTTGTATCCAGCGGCTGCCAGCGACCCGCCTGATATCATCGGTCCACCTGGTGGGGGGTCAGCCGACGCTGCGTTTTCCGGTGCGAGGCCGCCACTCTAGCACCTTCGGGCGCCAACGTCCATCGGTTCTGCGAACTACGTGCCCTGCCCATTGCCACTTCAGCTTTGCAATTCGATAGGCTACGTCGGTGACTTTGGTTGTCCTACGGATCTCCTCATTTCGGATTTGATCACGTAGGGAAACCCCGAGCACAGCCCTCTCTATTGCCCGCTGAGTGACTGTGAGTCTTCTTACGAGGCCCATAGTCAGCGGCCATGTCTCGGAACCATATGTAATCGCTGGCAACACGCACTGTTCGAAGACCTTAGTCTTCAGGCACTGAGGAATTATGGATGACAAGACGTCCCGTAGTTTTCCGAACGCTGCCCATCCGAGTTGGATTTGGCGGATGATCTCTTTTTCGAAGTTGGACCTACCTAATTGGATCGTGTGTCCCAGGTAGATGTACTCGTCTACAACTTCGAGTGCTGAGTTCTCAACGGTGACCGGGTGGGGTGAAACATGGATGATCGACATGATTTTTGTCTTATCCATGTTCATTTTAAGGCCCACCTGTTGAGACACTCTGCAGAGGTCATCGAGCATTGTATTGAGATCTTCCAGAGTCGCTGCCATTACGACGATGTCATCGGCAAACCGCAAGTGAGTGATGTACTCGCCGTTAATATTGATGCCAAATCCCTTCCAGTCCAAAAGCTTGAAGGCGTCTTCCAACGCCGCAGTAAATAGCTTCGGAGAGATTACATCTCCCTGTCGCACACCACGTTGCAATTGGATAGACGCTGTGCTTTGGTCCTGTACACGGATCGTCATGGTGGTGTTTTCATACAAACACTTCAACACATGGATAAACCGGTAGTCGATTCGTCATCTCTGTAAAGATTTCAATACGGCCCAGATTTCTACCGAATCGAAGGCTTTTTCATAGTTTGTTTTTAGTCAAATTTCATAATTTGTATAAACATAAAACAAAATTACGCGAGTCCAAATAAAATATGTGCGGGGGCGCACTACAATACGGCCAAGGACAAAAGGTTGGCGCCACGTTATCGAACTGTGGGATAGATATAAGGTTCCCTTAGTGTAGAATTAATGTCGATTTTAACTGGCAAAAGGCCTCTAGCTACCAAAATTAAAAGTGTGTGCGTACAAAGTAAATATCAGATGTGAAACTTCTTTGGCAAACATATTTTTAAGTCCTGTTTATATTTATACAAATCTAAAACTTAAAATTTTCGAGGCTTAGAGGGAAAAAGGAAGATGTTAGGAATTAATTGTCATTAAATTATTAAAAGTGTCGAAAATTAATACAAATAATTTATTGATATCTCAAATTATGAATTGTAAATAAAAATGCCACGTGTTTTCTGTCTGTATTAAAAATTACTAATTAAATTTTGCGTTTGAAGTTAAAATGTAGATAAGAGAATTTATATTTTATAAAAAATAGTATATTAGACGATTGGCATATTAAAAATGCTACATTTTATTAGTAAATATTAAAACTACGTAATCTTCAAACGAATTTGCATAAATACGCTGCACATCTTCGTGTTGCTAATGACGCGTTTCATACGTAAAATTTTTACCCTCATGCGCTTAAAGAAGTTTCTCTTCGAAACTCCAATGAGTTTGAGCCTTTAGTATGATTATAAAGCAAGGCTTATTTTAAGCATTGGCCAAGTCAGCGTTGGGTAATAGCTTCCCGGACATGGGGAAGTGGGTCACCTGTCACTGGCATGACGGACAACTGCCCACAGGAAGCCTGCGAACGATTTGTTCATCCTTTCTTTAATGTGAAACTAGGTGGGCGTCTTGATAGCTTTTGCAAATACGAGCATGATATAACCCGTCTCAATTCTGTATAAATTACTCGAAAATATATTTACTGCTTGTCAGTAATATATCTTTCTGCGTCTAACTGCCTCGTTGGTCTAGTGGTTAGTATTTTCGGCCAGTCATGATGTCCTGGTTTCGAGCCCTGGGTCGGGCCAATTCAAAAATTGATATTGGGTTTTCTAATAACATTTTTAATCCCCCTTTCAGCTTTCCATTTGTATCGGTGACTAATGCAATACGTTTCATAGCATCGGCCACATTCGGAAAAAAGAGACTGAATAATTATTACCCTAGCACCTTGTCTTCTTTACTAGCTTACAGCATAATACATTCCGAAAACTATGTTATTCGTCCCGGCTCCATTTAGGACTGTCTCTCCTAATCCTCTTTTCTGTCTTTCAATCTTCTGCCAGTCACTCGATCGAAGACAAAAGGGGTCGCGTAAAACACGTTCCTAAGCACGTGGTAATCATGATCGGTCACAGATATGAGATCCTGGGCTCGAGTTACGTCAAAAATTGATATTAAGTTTTCTATTCTCAATATTTGCCCGAAGGTGGGAAGTTGGCGGTTTGATCTACCCCCGTGCCTCGGAGAGCACGATCAAGCCATCGGTCCTGCGCCTGATCTTTCACCGGCGTTGTCGGATTTCCGTCACATCGGCTTATGAGGGTGAACGGGTACTATGCCTGTCAACCCGCAGTGGAACAGCGTGAAGGGTTTATTTTCTAACAACCTACGAGTGAGGAGCCTTGTGCCCAGCAGTGCGACGATAATAGGCTGGTATACTAATACCTTTACTAATATATGAAAACTAATGACAACTCCTACTAATGTTTGAAATAAAAGTTCTTAGGGCGCGATAGTAACGCCTCGAGGGCGAATTTAGGAAATTGCATTTTCTTATTTGTCTAAGTCTGGACTAAGAGCCTTCGGCTGTGGTTAGCTACCTTACCAGCGAAGAAGTATCGCCAAGCAATGAGATTTGTGTTCCGGTGCGATGCTGTGTAGAAACCATAAGAGGTAAAATGCCTCTTACTAAATTAACGGGCTTCAATCTTAGACTGTATCATTACTTACCTTCACGTGTGATGTTTCTTTATTTTATAAAAAAAAGAGCAATACGTGCAATATATCAATTAGGATCTCGTGTTTCCTTAAGTGATAAATACAAAGAAATATCAATTCTCACAATACCGTCGCAATATATATTGAATAACATTTAGTTTATCCGTGATAATATTCATTTATACAGCAAAAGGAGCGAAACACACAATTTTAATACAAGTAATAAAAATAAACTTGTGATGCCATATTTAAGAAGGTCCAGAAATCATTTCTCTGGTAGAACATACGCGTTGTTATCAAGAAACCACTTCTGAGTTTGCCTCCAGACAGCTTAAAGGAATATTAAACGTCCTATTATAATATTAAAGATTATTGAAGTGACAAATATTTGGACTTGATTCCAGTTGCATATGAAACCCAAACACATTGTAATGTACAAAAACTATGTTTAAAGGAGTAACCGTTGAGTTTTTGCCTGTTTCTTCTCAGTGGAATCAACTTTCCGAACCGGTGGTAGATTTATTACCAACGGACGGACAACGGAAAAAAATTACCGAATATGGTCGAGGAGGTCCTCTCATGTATTACCTTATTAAATTATGCAATAATTAATTTTGACAAAAATGATCATGTAAGAATAAACTTTACCCCGTCTTCTCCAAAACAAGAGCATGTAGAGATTTTTAGATCGTAGTTAAGACTCTCGAGAGTTCGTGGTTAATGAATGGCCCCTTATAACCAACTTTAAATAAAAATTTCGTGTTCGTATATAACAAAATTTCCTGCCATGGCATTCAATCCGCCAAGATAAATTTGATAAAAAATCTAAAATTAGCACAGTAGCAATTGATTAGAACAGTTTAGTTTTATATAGCTAAATTTTACATGAAGCTTAAGTGGATAAAACCCATGAATTTAAAGTTCTAAGGAATTTCTCATTTCAATGATTACATAAAAAGTACCTTATCGTATAGTAAACACATTGACACGGTATGTAAAAGAGCTCAGATTTTATAAATACTTAAATAGTATTTGTATGTATAAGTTATTTTAGACCAAAGTTATATATCAGAAGCATTAATACGTAATAAGTAATGCAAAAGTGTATAAATGTTGCAGTAAAGAGGTCTCATGAATGGTAAAGATGTTTTTATATCTCCACTAACAAGTAGAGCGGTTTCATTATAAGGAGTATCATTTTGCTCTGTATATCAAAGACAAAGGGCGTATATACTAAGTGATGTGTCAGTGTAAAGCGCCCCACACACTAACAGTACGCCGACGGGCTTGGCGGTCTCAGTTAGTCGCAACAGATGACACACTCACCATTTCTTTGCAGTTTTAAATTTAATATTTATGTCGGAGACCTAGTGTGTTACCGTTTTGTGCCCCAGGCCTATTTCCGAATTGTACTCGAGACGTAATGAAATCTATACTAACAAGTAGTCGTTAAATTTACGACTGTCGCGGTTCGTTGTATATTGTCGAGTCAACGTCCAACCGATTTCAGCAAGTTGCAATCGCATTAAGTGTGAGTGTAATGGTTATATTATTATTTGAGATTATCAATTAACTATTATGGATGTATGTGTGTAATGTTATTATTAATATGGTGCATTGACTTATTTTAAAGGGTTGCACCAATTGGCGAACGACGAACGAATCAACGAACATTATTTTTCTTGTGGAGTGTGAGTAATTGGAGAGTTTTTCGATGACGTATATTTGAAGAAAACACAGCTTTCGAAAATTTTTCATTGTATTATTCGGCCCTCCTGTCATCTCTGAATGATGTTCAGAGTCAAAATTATACGACAGACACGTCCCGGTCATGAGTGTAGTATCTCCAAAAACACGTCAGCGAATAGACTGTTTCTGCCTCTGAAATCATTATTTATGTAATCCTGGAATAGCTTCCTGGGTGGAATCCTTTCCTATCCATTGGGTGATATTCCAATAGATGGATACGTCTATTCTAGTCTTAATGATCATGTACATGAAACGAAATATTGACTAACCATAGCATTTCATAATCTCTTCAGTCAGTAACCATACGATCGGTGACTGCAGGCGCACTGTTAATGCATGGGACCCTTAATGAATAGTTAAGTGGAGGAGCATTTAAGGTCGTCGACCGACTTTGCGGGTCAAGCGTTAGACAAGCTAAACTTTTGCAGCTACTATGTCAGTAATTATTATGACATTAAACCCAAGTCAAGGAATTCATCAGCAACGGCTTCGTCTGCTTAGATTTCGTGCGCGTTAAAACTACTATACCAATGTCTTCGAAGAAACCCATTTATCTTGTGATTTTTGAAGATAACATGTGAGTTAGTTTTAAAACATAATATACGTATATGCTATCCTAAACCTTTTTTATAGATCTGTAAAAAATCCATTGCTTTATTATATCTCTAATGGCAGAGTTTTCGATGAAAGTTCCTAGATGCCTCCCAAGTTACAAGCGATTTACACGAAACTTTGACATTATCTGTACATAAACCTCAAAAATCATTCTTATATTTTATGTAATCAGCTTTAAAATCCATTTAGTAGTTCTCGCGACTGGACTTTAATTTAATTTTATCCTTACTAATATTATAAATGCTAAAGTAACTCTGTCTGTCTGTCGAGCTTTCAAGCCAAATCTACTGAACCGATTTAAATGAAATATGGTACACAGTGGCAGTAAAAAGCCTACTTTTTTACGCAAAAAGTGCGTCAATTTTAGAGTTAGAAGCTTGAAACTTATTTTTTAGGCTGTTGATTCGATATCCTTATCTTTACTTATATTATAAGCGCGAAAGTAACTTGTGTCTTTCTGTCGCGTTTTCACGCCAAAAGACTGAACCGCTATAAATTAAATTTCGTACACGGATAGTCTCAGAAAGAAGAATAAGCTTTTTTTAGTGAAAAATTGCAAATTCAGGTATTCAATCGTATGTGTCTTATTTGTAAAATAATTAGTCTAAGGTATTAAAAACGCTACTCAAAAACACTAATTCACAGCTAGTATTATATAAGAATTAAGGTCGTATATGTAAGTATATCAAGTAGATTAAAATGAGGTCATGAAAAAGCAGTCTAGAGACAGTGAATAGATATATTATTTAACATCATTTTTTGTGTAGTCTCCCAAGTAAGTTGATAACGATCATTCAGCTATGTATTATCTCAACAAAAACTACTTTCCGAAGCCATTGTTTCTCGCGTAAAAGAAACAGGTTTAGAATTGAATAGAATAGAATAGTCAATCCTGTTATCATCGGCTTTGTGTACCATTGTAATTGGTCACGTAACTTAAATAACTTGAACGCATCATTTTATGACTACCACTAGGTACCTGTCACTTTGTCTGCGTAAAATTTGAACTTATGTTTCGAGGACCTCTGTTACGCCACTATCTATAAAAGCTAAGCTAGGTATAAAAATGAATGCACCTCATATAAATTAAAATTATGAGTCATTTAAGGGTAACTGTATACGTTTCTATAACAAACCCCCAGAAGAAGTTACAAAGATGTCTCTGACTAAATTTACATCATTCATTAAAAGAAAGCTAATAGAGAGATTATTCTATAATTTGAAGGAAAGACAAAAAAGCGTGGGAGTGAATGAATTCCTCTATAAATATCTTGATATAGAATAAATTAAAAATGACAAAAAAAACGTACACCCGACTGAGTTTGTAGTGGACTCTTTTCAGATCAGGGCGCGAAAGAACCCTCGTAACTTTAGAGTGTAAGTCGTTCTATAATGTTAAACTGTCGTTCCTTCTTTAATGTTCTCCATCCTGCTTCGCTGGCGACCATTGCACTTACTATGCAGGTCAACGAAAGGGTGCGGTCAACACCTACACCACTCAGTAGGAGAGCGATCCATACCTCGATAACCACTTTTTCAGTTGATGACTCGCCTCCACTATGGCCGTTTCCGCTACTGGGGATCCGAGATCCTCTATTTTCATTTGGGTAGAGTAATTTATCACGATGTGCTCGAACGCAGGACCATCGCACCACTAGTTCAAGTTTTTGCCGCTAGACCAAGACCTGTTATTTGTCAACCCTCCTAGAGCACCATGGTGGGACTATGCTCTAAAACATTGTCTTCTATGAGTGAGAAGGGCTGTACCCAGCATTTGGACTAAAGTAGGGTACTACCTACCTTTTTTAAATGTTAGCATACATATGAAATAGTTTTTCGACAATATATATTTGAGGTTGAACACTGGTCTTGGCTTCCGTACAATAAGCTTCCATAACTTATTAATCTCTCGTAAATTATAAGGCATTACTACTACAGGCATTTTTAGTGAATCTGAAGTAAACTAATAAATTTGTCTCAATATATGTACACCTAAAACCGTGTGTCTCATATGAGATAACATTGAAATAACTTTACAAAGTAAAATTTACATTAATATCGCCACACCCGGGATCGAACCGCCACACCGCTTCACATATAATTCAACTTTCAAATATTGCAATGCAGCAACAAACGTAAGGTCATTGCCATTTGATTACAGGCAGTTATATATTTTGTCCTAAATCGCACCCTTACTGTAAGCCGTTGAGGAGTTCCATTGATCTTCATATTTAACTACGACTAGCACTTGACCATACCGAAGTTACGGTAAGCAACTGAAATATATGGATAGCTTATGGAAGATTCTGCCGAGTATCGTTGATTTACTCCTAAGAATTGAAGAGTTCTATCACTTTGTCATGGATTCCATCATCAGAACCAAACCAGACTATCACAAAACAACCCTTGAACTATATCCTTTCTAACAAAAAAAAGAATCATCGAAATCGGTTGGCGTGATCTTGAGTTATTCGTCCATTTGTCGCGCACATGCTTATGCAAATTTAAGACTTATCCGGTTTTCTCATGGATGCCATCATCAGAACTGACAGTAAAAGTGGGACCCTATGACGAGCACCATCTTTCATATAAAAATCAAGATCGGTCCACCAAACAAAAAAAATACATTCGAATTGATAACCTCCTCTTTTTTTTGAAGTCGGTTAAAAAATAGCCAAATATCGGCCAATTCTCTTAAGACATATGAATCCTGATAGACAGATTGTGTGACTCATTTCTATGACGTAATGTTGGCAACATGTGCTGTCTTCATTACCTTTAAGTCCTTGAGATTTATCATAGTAATATATTTAATTTATACATTTTTACAATAGTAATGCAACGTCTGACTCTTTGTAACTACATTCTTTATATTTCTATATCTATTTCCAAAGTAGGGGGATTGTTTTCGTGGATATTTCGATGGGACATTCTTCGAAATTACTACAGAAACTGAAAAAGGGATAGATTTCATATTCCGCTTCATAAAAACTGTTTTAAAGTTGAAAATCAGCGCTAAATGGTCTTCAGACTGTGTAGCATAAATGCTGAGCTGGGTCCATTTTCTAGGCTATGCCACCCATCGCAGGGTATTACTGTACTGTATAAAATGTACTAAGATATATTGTGATGTGTAGCATAATTTATAAATAAAGATATTTTCTTTCTTCTTTCTTTCTTTCTTCTATTTTTTTTATAAAATCATCTGCAATATAGTTATAAATATAATATTTAAAAAAATACATGAGTTTAATTTCCACGTAATGATGATTTTTACGTTTTTAAACCTATTTAAATGTAATGTTATATGTAACATGTGAAACTCCTATGTTATACTATTATGTATTATACAATATGCTAGCTTTTACACGCAACTCCATCAGTACATCATTAGAAAGACAGGAGGAACTAATTTGATTAGCATAAAGAGTTTACAGTGAACCAAATTTTATAGATAGACACATTTCACTTTTAAAGGGGAAATGATTTTTGAGACACTCTCAAAAGGACAAAATACCCTGATAGCCTAATATATCCTTTCCTCGATAAATGAGCTATATACCACTGAAAGAATTCTTCAAATCGGAGTACCAGTTCCTGAGTTCCAAACAAACTTCTCACCTTTATAATATTAGTATTGATAATACTAAGTCGTTTTTGCTCTATAAGAATCTCCTTTATGTTAACACCTTAATATACATCATAACCCTCGATGACTCAATTTGGGCGATACTGCGTTGAATGATAAACAATGTGAATCACAGTTTTACCTAATGCCAACTTTTAATGCATCTAGCATAGTCATTATATATGTTTGTATATACGAACACTTGTTTTCAGAAGTTAAATAATTAAACTTGAAATATCCTATCATGAATGTTATTAGAGCTAAACCGATTTATTATTACAATCCAAAACTCTTCGCCACGTGTCTGTCCATTCACGTTTAACTCAAAAACTAGTCAACGGATTTTCATGTATTTTTCACTAATAGATAGAGTGGTCCTTGAGGAATACATATGTGTATATTTTGTCAAAGTTTTAAGTACATTCGTTGATATTTACAGATAATTGTCGGAAGAAGTGTCGGTGCTTTCAACGTAAACGTTGCCCATAGAGATATGTTTTTTTTTACGCTGGGAAATACAATTACGCACCCCACCGGAATAGTCATCAGTTGGGAGTGTGGTACTCACTAGACAAAACCAGAATACCCATTAAAACCCAGAGAAAACCTCTTGATCCTTAAGTGAGGGCCAGAGGCTCACAGAGAAAACATCACAAAGTTATTACTTTTAGATGGAGGAAGGAGGCGGACGAAAGCCCAGCTTCGTCCTCCAGGCCTTCTTCGTCGGCGAGAAGTGGCATTAGCGGCGTCTTCCCTTTCCCTTCCAAGTATCTCCTTCTGCAAAATGATCGATTCGTAGAAGGAGGCAATTGTCCTCCAGTTTGTATCGCTGTCGAGAAATTCCTACCCGCCAATGGCATCAAATGCTGTCGTTCCACTAACCAGGCCGGGCATACTGCTACCGTGTGGTACGCCGTATCGACTGGAGCATCTCACTCTTGGCAGGTGGCTGTTTCTTCGCACCTAGCAATTTGGTGCAGGTATTTACCAAAGCATCCGTGCCCGGTAAGCACCTGCACCAACCTGCAAGAGAGCGACCTATGTCTCCTGCTTAGCCACTCCTCTAGGTGAGGACGGATTGTCCCCACTATAACCCCGCCAGACACTGGGACACCCAAGGTCGTCTTTTCATCTCTGAATCAAGACTCTTTCGGCTAAAACACTGAACCTACGAATCTCATCACCCTCCGGCCCATTCTCTATTTGTTCTCGCAGTCACCCTGTACTGGTAGGGGGCCGCAAGGAGCTCTGCCCGCAGCTCCGATGGGGCATAGCTAGAAGGGTCGCCGCTGTTCAAGAAAGTACGATACCCCCGTATCGCTCTGATCGCTATAACCCTTTGCTCTCTTCGCAAAAGGGTTTTATTACGAGTTTTCAAGGCACCGACCCAAACAGGTGTAGCGTACAGTGCCATATTGACGATTACTCCCGCATATAACCTTCTACAGAGCGAAGCCGGCCCTCCAACGTTGGGCAGTAGCCGCCTTAATGCGCAAGCCATTAAGTCGGGGGGTGAGCCAGGCAAAATGAGCCCGGAATCCCCACCGACCGTTGCTTTACTATTTTGTAAAATAATCCATTTTATCTTCCTAAAAGATATAATAAATTTAGCGAAAATGCTGCCTCATCCCAAAGAAACATAACAAAACGATGAATTATAGGAAATTTTTCTTCAGAGTTCAGTAAAAAATTTCGCAATGACATATACGAGTATGTACTCTCTGTTAGCGAAACAAGTCGTAATATTATTCTTGCGAGGCCATCAATCGTCATTTGATCTGCGTTTATTTATATAAAAAATGACGAAAAAACTCTACTTTCATGCAGAAAATAAAACAATATGTACAGGATATTTTATAGCTTTCTTTCTTAGTTTGCGCAATTCAATAATATTCTTCCATCTTTCAATATTAATTTCAATCTTCAAATTATTGTGCAACAAACTATTTAAAAGTCTTTAAAATCATGTCCACAGCCCCTACGTATTAGACAGTGTTGAAACGGTAAATTATTTTACTGTACTTTTGGTGATGCGTGTGATAATTTTTAAGCATCATTATTTGATAGCTATATGATTTTATAAAACGTTGAATTAGGTTGGAATTCCACTTTTGAGTTGAAATAATTATCGTAATTAATATAAATAGTTTGGAAAGAATAAAAACCGGTAATATACATTATTGTACCATAAACAGGTTTCAATTTTTGTTATGTGTGATGTTGCAAGACAGAAGAAAGTAATTTGAATGGTACACGATTTTAACTTCAAATTTCTTCATTTGCTTTGAATGAACCAAGTCGTGTGAAACTTGAAAAACATCTTTATGTATTGCACGTATGCGTTTGAGTAAATACACAGAAATAGTATTATTGCCACACTAATGCGACCAGGGACGTATAATAAAAGTGACTCGACAAGAATAGAACAGCCGCTTTTCGATTATAAAATTGAGGGCAGATATGTTGTAGTTTCCAGTGATATTATCAATGGGATAGGTTAACGCTTTTAGTAAGATATACAGTCTAAGTTAGTATCGCGCTAATCTAAAACAACTTGGTTATGTAAGTTGTCTAGACCTGGACTTGGGACTTCAGCCGAGGCTAATATTCACTATACCAACAAAGACTTGACATCAAGAAAGACATTACATTCCGATACGATTCAGTGTAAGAGGTAAATACCTCTTACCAGGTTGGCGTGCTTCCATCTTGTGAATAGGTATTGTCAGTGATGAATGCCTTCCAAATAGCCAATACATTTTTCCACATCACATTTCTAGCTCTTAACGTCACTTGTTTTACGAGAGCTATCCATCGATAGGTACAGCTGCGTTGACATGAGGAAGTTTTTGTCTATTCAGATGGGATGAAAAACATTTCGATGCGTCATTTGTAAAATCTAAGTGTGCTAAAGTAGATTTTGATTCAGTTAGCTTAATTCGCGAATTCATTGTCCACTCATGGCCTTTATATAATGTGGGTTTAACCTTTTTATCAGCTTCTTCGTGACTTTCTTCAATTTCCATAATAGATGTATCATCGGTATTTAATGTGGGTTTATCCTTTTTAACAGCTTCACATATATGATCGGTAAAAGGTGCAATTATATTGTTTTCCAATGCAGGTATAGAGTAAACATAATAAAAGACCTAAGATACTTCCTTGTGGTATACCTGCGTATCTTCTTCAGATCAGAATAGTCGTCTCACTTGTTTGATTCCGAATGTTCTGTTAGATATGTATGATTCTAGTATGTTTGGAGTTTAGGAGCATTTTTCTGAGTTTTTGAATCAGACTTTCGTGACAGACTTTATCCAAAGCTATAGCTATATCTAGAAATACTGTAAGTAGACTTTTTTTTCTTGAAGTGTTTTCTTTATGATATTATTTATCTTATGTATTTATGTATTTATAAAATACAGTGATATGTGTGATAGGAGACTTTCTGATGATTTTCAGTCAAACAAAAAGTTTTTCTGGAAATCAATACAAATTGCCCGAGGGAGATCTACTACCTCGGAGCTTTGTAAAGTCAGAAGTTTAGATGGAAGTTTAATAAAAGGAGAAGAATGGATATTGAAGAGATGGAAGGATCATTTTGAAAGTTTGTTTGAAAGAAATGAAGCAGAGGTAAATATGGCCTCTGCGGATAGCAATGAATGTAAGACAAGTGATAGCGAGATTAGTATGGATGACATCATGAAAGCGATAAAAGGTATGAAATCAGGTAAGGCTGCTGGGTATGACAGAGTGTCAGTCGAGATGCTGAAGGCTGGCCGCGGGATTGTGGTAGCTCAGCTGTACTGCCTTTTCAATATATGCTGGGAGAAAGGTCAAGTCCCAAGAGATTGGAGCAAGGCCGTAATTGTCCCTCTATATAAAGGAAAAGGGTCACAGCAGGAGTGCAAAAATTACCGCGGTATCAGCCTTCTTAGTGTCGTCGGCAAATTGTATGCAAAGATATTAATTGAAAGGGTGATTAATGAAACTGATGGGAAAATATGGGACGTGCAAGCGGGATTTAGAAGAGGAATGGGATGTACGGATCAGGTCTTTTCTTTACGGTGCTTAACTGAAAAATGTTTGGCTAAACACCAAAAAGTTTATTGCGCGTTCGTTGATTTAGAAAAGGCCTATGATCGAGTGGTGAGGAATGAGCTGTGGTCAACGTTATCTACGTATGGGGTGAGCGGTTGTCTGATCCAAGCATTGAAGTCTCTCTATGAGGGTTCTAGTGCCTGTGTCAGAATAAACGGAGCGTACACGGAGTGGTTTCCTGTCGAAAGAGGTGTTCGACAGGGATGTGTTGCGTCACCATGGCTGTTCAACCTTTTCATGGATAAATGTTTGACAGATTTAAAAGAATGTATGTATGGGTTAAGAATGAATGAATTA
>JACTOM010000059.1:1500677-1523705 GCA_015832385.1 Elymnias hypermnestra
CCGCCCTCACTTGGAGCAATGGCTGGGTAGACGACACGGAGTGCTTTCCTACCGTTTGGTGCAGGTGCTAACCGGTCACGGCTGCATTGGAAAATACCTGCACCAAATCGTTGGCTGTGAGCCGTCGGCCATCTGCCACGAGTGTGGTGATCCTGTGGACACAGCGCACCACACGGTGGCCGAATGTCCTGCTTGGGGACCCCAGCGTCATCTGCTGACGTCGCAGATCGGTGCAGACCTCTCGCTGGCAAGTATTATAGATGCAATGCTTGTCAACGAGCGGGGCTGGAATGCTGTTGCCACCTTCTGCGAAACTGTCATTTCGCTAAAGGAGGCACGGCAAAGAGAGAGGATGAATGCAGCTGAAGCACAGTACCCCGGACGGAGGGGAATATGAAACAGGAGACGGAGGTTTATCCAACTCCTCCCCCTGTAGTGCACTTTTGAGCCGGCTTCATTCGGAGGGGCCAGAGTGGAATGCCACAACGAACCTCTGGTCCATCCATTCTCGAATGACGAGGGCTCCGCTGGGTTTTAGTGGGTATTCTGGTACTACCGGCGAGTCCCACACTCCCGTCTGTCTCACGGGCGGGGTGCGTAAATGCATTTCCCAGCGAAAAAAAAAAGCGTTTACTTGGAAGATGAAATGCAATCGTAGACTATTTCATACAGCTATAAAGCGGAATATCCTGTTATTTATTGGTTTCCTATTCATCTCTTGGAGATTAGGCAGCGTTTTCAAAGACTTCTCCGAGGCGGCTCAATTTTTACTGACACTTCGAACAATTTTCTTTATATTTCAACCAATTTACATAAAGCTTTGAAAAAGTTTTTCCTAAACCTCCCTTATGAGTCTCTGTATCTATTGAATTAAACCGTTACAAAATCGGCACTGTTAGCTAAGGGGAGGATGTTGTGGGTTACATTCGATAATATTCAGAACATACTCTACCCGATCTGTTTGTTCGAAGTGAATATTCGGGGAATTACCCTAGAGGCTATAAACTTAGGAAACACATCCCAAGAAATCACAGCTCGTCACATCCCTTCTTATTACTTGATAATCTCATTGTAAGCTAGGTGACGTTTTTGTCAATACATATGATACATTGCGTTTCTGTCACAACGGATGACGTAACAGATAACTTGACATACATTCAATCCTGTACTTTGTATGCACTTCATAGCCAAAATAGTATAAAACAAGTAGGAAATAAATAAGTAATGGCTTATTTACGTCTTGCTGCTGTACATAACACAGTGTAAGATAATTTTTAAAGATAACCGTCATCACACCACTCTCAGATCAATAAAATTGTTGTCTAATAATAAATGAAATGCCCTCGATTGATGAGGAGAGTGGTGTGATGACTGTAACCTAAGACCTACCTATTTATTTATCAACTTATAGCACATTCTCTATTTTTTTCTTCTGCTTCATCTTTATTTTCAATAAAATCTGTTTAATAACAATCAGGCATAAGTTTTACACAAAGAACTTAGAAATGTCTGTCTTATAAATATCGATACTGTCTTATATTTTAGACATTTTTACGTTTTTGTAATTTTGATAATTATATCACATCATTTCTCAACCTAGGGCATAGTTTTTTATAACATGCTGATAAAAAGTATCATTAGTACAAAAGGTAGTACAGTAATAATTTATCTTTGGAATCAGTATTCCAGAATTAGGAATTTACACTTGACTCTTTATACGCAGAGCCGTAGATATTTACAAACAGAAAAATGCGAATGGTACTCTGTATGTCTATAATTTTCTTTAATATAAGATAAAGATTTTGCTCCAATAACATAATTGGAAGGGGGTGCAGAAGACGTCGGTAGTTTATAATTATAATATACAATTAAACTATTCTAATAAAACTGTTAACAAATAAATAATGTGAGAAAGCTGAATAAGATATGTTTAAAGCACATAGGGCACATAGGGCAAGTCAGCACATGCGACTTGGCTATTCTGCCTATTCAAAATACTATGGCCCGATCTTAAAACTTTGATTATGTAATAGATGAATATATTTCCTCAAGATGTGTCCTTCATCGAAAGGCTTGCGAACGGAAGATGAATGTGAAGTCTCTTGCTGAAGGCTTGCTTGGGAACTATAACTCATTCCCTCTCGCCTAAGAAAGGAGGCCTATGCCCAGCAGTGGGACGTATATAGGCTGGTAAATGTGAATTAATGTATAAACCCATTGTTATAAGTACTTAAGTGTTGCGGTAGGGCCTCATCAAAAAAATTTGCCACGAGCCCGAGATGGTATTGTTACGCCACTGGCTGAGACATCAGAATTACTCCTAGGGTGTGAAGGTTTCCTCACGAATTGTTTTCGTTCACAGTAAGTTTCTATTTCTAAAAGGGAACTTAGTGTTGCTTGCACATAATTCAAATTTTCTGAACGAGAACGTTACTTGTCTGTGTAATACATCCTTAACCTTAATTTGATCTAATGTTATCCATAAGGGCCAGACGTCCTCGAAGTATTCTGTTTTAGATTTAGTGTTCCGTACGTGTCTTCCATGTGTTGACCTGCTTTCTAACTACCTGCAATGAAGGTCACATGTTTGAAAACACAGGTCATTCGACTGTCTTTTATTGTGTTATATCTTATTACCCTTATTCCTATTGAGAGTGGGTTTAAAAGTTGTCTAAGCAACACTTTTTCTGTGAGTTTGTAGGATTTTTCCACGGAATTTCGGAATAAATATTGAGTAAAGTCACGGAGAAAAACAAATTGAAAGGACTTGTTAATCTAAATACGTCAATATTGGTCCAGTCTTTTAGGCCTTCGGTATATATGAAAAGATGTAATATTTTTCTCTTTGATCTATATATGGACACCAGTAAATGTTAAATCTATTATATACTGTCATTATTTCAGCCACGACAGGTAACTTTTCGTTAAGATTAGCCATCTGCACTCTTTGCTCCTTCACACATGGTAAGAAGAGAGAGATCAGGTTGCAGAGACTACTGTACTAAATAATGTCTTTGTTGAAAAACCTCAATATCTAATTTTAATAGACTCGATCCATGAATAAAGAGAGCACTTTGAACATTATTTGTATATATTAGTATTCGAAGTGAAACTTCTTTAGGCGTCACGATGATGTGCAGTATTTTTTTATGCTAATTCGTTTTAAGGTTAGGTATTTTTATTTACAAATAACATGTGGCCTTTTAATTTGCCACTCGTCTACATTTATCATAAAATATTTCATTAATTCTCTTTTCAAAATTTTAAATTCAAAAACAAAATTTAAGGAATAATTTCTAAAATTGACAAAAAACACGTGGCATTTTTATTTAAAATTCGTCAGTTGAGATTTCAATAAATTATTTGTATTAATATCTTCCTTCATCCCTCCCACTATGTCTGGGAAATCTAAGGTTTTAGATTTGTATAAATATAAACAAGACTGTCAAATTAGTTTGTCAAAGAAGTTTCATTTCTGATATGTGAACTTTTTACGCATGCACTTTCAATTTTTTTTTGTATATTTGACGGTTTAAAAGTGCTGTAGTGGTTTATAAATTAACGGTATCAAGGTGTAATAATTAACACTCGCTCAGTCGTAAAATATATTAAATAATTGTTAAATATGAAGTCCATGAGTGATGAAATGACTCATGAAATAAGTGATCTATCGAAGATATCATATCCATGTTTATCAGAAATACTCGATTTTATCACATCTATATTGCTTTTTATCTGATACTATATAAAACACTTCTATAGAAGAGAATTATTTGTCAGGTGTTCTCATATCATAAGTCTTAATATATATGTTTATTGTATTAGGTATTACTATTGTATAATCTATTAAGGAAATGTGACAGTATATCTTAATTAACTTCTCTATACAAGGTATTAGGAGATCACTTCCGAAAACGAAGCTAGATGATAATAGTAATGACATCATTGATGATGGGACGACAAAAAAAATCGATCCTGATTTTAAAAAATCATATTTTTTCATTATTATACAGCTAAATGTGACGATAGTTTCATAAAAAGAACTAGTAATGAAACATAGAATAGAAAACAGTTTACAATTAAACGCACGGGTCATGTTCTTTGATCAGTTCGTTGACCCGTGCGTTAATCTATCAGATGTTTTTCATTTTGTGTTTTTTTAGTAAAGTAATATCATTTTTATGAAATTTTCGTTTCATTTGGCACGATGAATCGCAAATAATGCCAATAAAACGTTTTAAGAATACTGTTATTTTTATCAGGATTATTTTTTTCCGTCCCATCATCAAAAGTGACATTTGTGCTATTGTCTGTCTTCGTTTTTGGAGGCGGTCTCCTAACACCTAGTATATTAATATTGGCAAACAAACACATTGCAGTGGATAAAATATTGTTTATGTGACAATTAGTTTTGTGTTTTTGTATAGTTTTTCCTGTTTTGATGTACAGTTTTGGCTTTATGAGTAGTTTAGTAGTTTTTTTTTGTAGTTAATTATTTAATTAACTTGGCAAATTTTGTACTTTCTTTCTTTGTAATAAGGTTAAGAAGTTCAACTAAGATTGCGTAGGAATAGACCTTTATTTTTTATTGATTACTTTGATCGCTAGGATCATGATTGTTATTTGTGGTTTTTATATCAATGAAACGTTCACAGGCACTACATCCGTTAAACCGGTAATTCTCAAATTTATAAAGTCGTCGTTTTCACGACGACTATGATTAGTGGACTTATTATTTTTGAGTGGGGCGTTTGGTATAAGAGGGGTAGCACAGGGGAATGAAGCAATATTCGCCTAGTGACAGTTCTTAGTTTGTATCAACGTTAGTATTGTGTTTTAAGTCATTCCAACTATGTAATATAATAATGAAGAATTTGAGAATAGTATTACTTAACCTGCAAATTAGTGAACGACTCTAAAGTTTTGAATTCGAAAAAAGGCTTCTTAGTCACTTGCAATGGGTAAACCTGTTTACTTGTTAGTTAGTTGAAATTTATAATTAATCCTATCATATCTAGCACTATATTTGTTATTTAATCAATGAAATTAGCATAACTATATAATGTGACTCATAGTCGTGCGTATTTATCGTATTTATTATGAATCATCAGCGACTTTGTATAATCACTGTCTTATGTCATAGTGACTATTTGGGTGTGGTCATATAGAACGCGTGACGTTTTAATTGGGTACTTCATATTCATTTTTATGACAAATTAATATATGTAATTGTCCTTTTAAGAGAGCATTGAGAAGTATATAGTGTGATATGAGAACGTTGTGGTATAAAAGAAGATGTAGTGTCTAAAATTGGGAAAGGTATGCTTAGATGATGTGGGCATGTAGAGAGAATGAATGAAAGGACTGACTAAATAGAATTATGAGTCGAGTGGGAAATTTGGAAGGGGAACACCAAGGCGAACGTTTCTGGACCAAATCCAGGACATTTTAAATAAGGGCTAAATCGACTTGGCCTGGAGAGCGGTTGCCTCCTTTTGCGAGACTGTCATCTCGCTTAAGGAGGCACGACAAAGAGAGAGGGTGAATGCTGCTGAGACACCCCAACCCAGACGAAGGGGAGTAGGAAACAGGAGGCGGAGGTTTATGCAACTCCTCCCCCTGTAGAATATCTGTGAGCCGACTACAACCGAGGGGTCAGAGAGGAATGCCTCTGGCTCCCCACTCATGGTTGACGACGGTCCCGCTGGGTTTTAGTGGGTATAGCGAGTTCTTCCCCCTCGCCGAGTCCCACACTCTCGATCCCACAGTCGGGGTGCGTAAAAAACTACACCGACGAACTTTTATGAAAGGTTTAATGAGAATGAAAGAAGCGAAGGAGATAAGCAAGGATCGTGGCCTCTGCCTACCTCTATGGGAATGAGGCGTGATGCTATGACACATGAGGCGTTTATGTATGTATTGCCCTTATTACTCAAGGGAAACCTGAGGATGGAACCAAAGAGTATATCTAAAGAGACAGTGAGATTGTCGACAAATAATTGAGGTATATGCCAATAAATCAGTTTCAAACAGTGCGATGTCTTTTATATTCCTAGGTTTTCACTAAGTAGTCAATTGATGAATTAATATTATTTTAAAGTACTTCAACGATTGAAAATTGGAACATGAGATATTCAATATTATATAACAGTGCAAATTGAAATAAGTCGCGTAATTTGTATTGATTTTAAAAAGGGGGCAGGTAAAATTTATTATTTTTGACGTTAAAACTAATTCTGCTACGAACACATTCTTAGTACGTACGTGTAATAGGTACAACAAGTCAAGAAAAATATTGACATATATAATTAATTGTCCCTATTCAAAACGAATAAAAACAATTTAATTTTAAGTGTTCCTATTAAACTTTATATATTATACATATTAGTGGAAGTTTTACTGATGTAAGTGCTAGTTTCATTTTGGATCCTATTTTATTATATAAGTATATTGTTTGTCTCCTAAATATCAACAAATATGTGTCAGTTAAGTTATAGCTTAAATACGAATACTGAATTTATTCTTTCTATTCCGCTAAAATATATACAGTGTTTATAGACTTTACTGATTATCGCCTAATCCCATAAGAGGCTTAAATAATGGCTTTTATCGAAACACTGATAACTAACATCAGGAGATAGTATATTCAATATCTGAATAATACAAACTGTACTTTATGTATTATAATAATATTGTATATTATATTTAGCTACGGGTTTCGAATTGATATTTTCAAAAAGACAGATTGTTAAAAATAATTTTATCCCATTTTTCACTAACAAACTTCCTGTCCTAGCCTCAAATGTGCGTTGATGTTTCTCATTCCGTCCATCTGTTATCCTTATATGTATATAGATTAATACGTTTGCAAGTAAAACGGCATGAAAAAATGGATCTTTAATGTATTTAGCCTCTCCTCAGCCGGTGGTTGATCTTGAACTAAAAACCGGCCTCGGAGGCGCGTGGGCATGCGATGACGTCAGCTGCAACTTATGAACTTGACAGTCAATACCGCACTTCTACATTGACCAATATATCATACATATGTACCCTTTGACATAAAGATAATAGTTAACTAATTCACCTTTGGATTCCTTCTTCTTCTCGTTCCTCTCCAATTACTGGAGGTCGGATATCAGCTGTGAGAAACTGTCTTGATCTCGGGCGAGGTGAAACATTTTGGCAGCGCTCGTAACACCAGTCCACTCACCAATGTTGCGGCGCCAAGATATCTTGCGGCGGCTAACACCGCGTTTTCCGGCAATCTTGACCATCATTATCAGTTACAGGAGGTCATATCTTTGGTGTCTGAATACATAACCAAGGTAGGCAACTTTCCTGATTTTGATGGTCTGCAATAGCTTGCGGTTTTGACCAACTCTTCTCAAAACCTCTGCGTTGCTGACTTTTTGGGTTCAAGTGATTGAAAGCATGCGCCGATATGCCCTGGATGCCTATGATATCTATAATATTGTGAACACTTATCTGGCCTACATTATCGACATATCTTGCTAGTTCTCTAGTATTGAAAGTGAAAAAAAAAACAGTAAACTCACTGATACCAGCTGACGCTTACTTGTCCGTTGTTGTCGCTTATTTATTTTATTCTATTCACTAGTTCTCAATCCCTGTAAATCAAAATTAATTATATTTCGCACTACCCAATTAGTATAACCTATTTTGACTCATCCATGGGTGCTTTTAAGGACAATATTCTAGTGCGTGTTTTTGAGGTTCGTAACTTGGGCCTTTTTTTATTTAGTTTTAAGGTTTTAAACACATTGCTGAAGTAGTACGTAATTGTTTTTATAGGTAAAAAATTCTGTACAAGACTCGGCAGTACTTAAGTCAAGAACTTCGATTAGTTGAAAGTATCGTGCTTTCAAAGCTTTATTATGGAGATAATAAAGCTTTGAAAGCGGTGGTGCGCTTTGCTAGCGGAGGTCCCGATTTCAATCGCCGATAGCACGAATTTAGGAAATTGTATTTTCTAATTTGTCTGAGTCTGGACAGGTGGGAGGCTTCGGCCTTGGCTAGTTACCACCCTACCAGCAAAAACATACCGCCAAACAAAGAGATTTGTGTTCCGGTACGATGCTGTGTAAAAACCGTAAGGGGTATATCGCCTCTTAACAGATTAGCGCGCTTCCATCTTAGATTGTATCATCACTTACCATCAGGTGAGATCACAGTCAAGCGTTAATCTGTCAGCAATAAAAAAAAAGCCAAAGACGACACTCGGCCCTGGTTTCTCGAGTTTGCAGTGTGTCCCTTATTAAGGTCGGAAAGCTGAACGGCTTAAAACTCTGTATCGAATAAAAATGATAGGTAAGACACATATAGTTAGTTCAAAACAAAGGAAAAAAATATAACATACAATAGAAAAAAGGCTGCCACATTTTAAATAAGGCAGTTCAGCAATAAAAAAAACCTTAGTTTTAAATTAAATATGCTGTGGCCTCGCCGGGGTCCCAGCTAAAAGTTCTACAAGACACGACAATATCTTGAGCTGTAAACCCTTTCAAGGTGTTGTTACAGAATGCTGTTTGTTATAACATTTTCCAATAAACGGTTTTTCTTTCTTATTACGGAGTATGTGCTGCGTCCATTTCATTAACTTTTTGTCTACGGATGTCCTCATTCCTGATGTGATTGCGTAGAGAAACTCCGAGCATTGCCATCACTCGCTGCATGATTCTAGCCTTTCGTTTGAGGTTAGCGACCACGTTTTGGATCCGTAGGCCATCAGACACCAAGGCAGTTCCGACGAAAAAATCGATCTCTATATACTAATCAACGTATCATTTTACTCCATAAAGATCGCAGTCAACAAACCTCAAGATTCCTGTATAAAATTGGAACATTTAGTTTGTTTATACACGATATGGTAATGAAGACGCGGAGTTATGACGGCCTAGTTCACGTTATGCTAATTCTAGGCCTGACTAACGAAAGGAAAATTATTATTTTCACGGTCACGCTTTGCTCTGGGGAATGTCGGGTTCGATTCCCTTCAGCTAAAATTTAGTAAATCTTATTTAATATTTTCTTTATATAATTTTATTTTTGTTGATACAGAAGATAAGGCTAATATTCGTTTCTCAACTGTAGATAGAAGTTGTTATATAAACTATTAAGTTTTGAATTGAACTCTCCTTATCTTTATCTCCTTACCTCCGGAGATAGAAAGGCCAAAGCCCTATTTACCCTTTGTAAAGGGAGTGCCGGACAGAATAGGCAGGCTACTGAGAAACGACTATAGCATCAAAACTGTCTTCACTCCCTTACAAAGGATAATAAACATGGTGAGATCTCCGAAGGATCGTTTACCATATCAATGTCTGGGCGTTTACAAAATTGACTGCAGCTGTGGAAGCTTTTATATTGGGCAAAAGAAGCGTTCCATAGCAACTCCTGTGTCAGAACACATAAATGCCGTCAAGCACAACGACATACAAAAATCTGCGATTGCGGAGCACATTTTGCAGCAGGGAACTCAACACTGGATAGAACTTCATAGCCCGAAAGTTCTTTCCACGGACCGCCATTATATGCCGAGATTAGTTCGCGAGGCCATTGAAATTAAAAAATATCCTAATTTCAATCGCGAAGATGGTTTTAAGCTGGCTGATACGTGGAATCCAGTGGTGAAGCTATGCCAAATGAACAAACGACGCAATTTTTCAAAATTAAAACGTGACGTTGTGAGTGTAGTATGCCGAAAAATGGATGTGGGTGCCGTGAAAAATAAAAGGATTAGACGTAGGGTAGATAGATTCTGCCCTTGATAGCTTGACACAACCGCCCACAGCAGTAACGTCGTTACCACGATCCATGCAACTGGGTCGAAATATCGGCAAAATTAAAAAACGCCATCGTGGTACGTACCCGTTCAAATAGTCAATATGTTAATAAACCACGAAAATTGAAGTTCAAAACAATTACAAACTTGTTTCTACATTTACGTTTAAATTGTTCATTTTATAAAGCATACTAAAGTTTACAAGTTTATTTAGGAGTTTTAATACCTAAAAAGTTAAGTTAAAGTGACGGGCAGTAGTTCCTAACAGTCATTATGTCTTCGTGGTCGTGATTTACGCTGCTATGGTGATTACAGCGTGACACGCTGATATGCAACTTGTGGACGTCTGGCGGGTCGACGGCCTCAAGGTTATGAGTTTTGGCACGCGAGCTGCGTTAAAATAATTAAAAAATGTATTATTGCGAAATGTTCACTCTTATTTCCCTTTTTGTGACGCATATTTTGTTGCAAAATATGTGTCGAAACATTCGTGTTAGGGAGAATTGTAGGCGCGATGCTGTCTAATGACAGATGGTGGGAGGGAGTGGCGTTCTTGAAATAAAATGTGTATTTGCTGAACCTCGATGGTTCCACAGGTCGAAAAACAATTTTTTTGCCATCACATTCACCGTAGATACAGCATGCACATATTTCAATAAATAAAGATATGTCAGATGTAATCTCAGAGTCACTCAGCGGGCAATGGAGAGGGCTATGCTCGGGGTTTCCCTACGTGATCAAAACAGAAATGAGGAGATCCGTAGGAGAACTAAAGTCACAGACGTAGCCTACCGAATTGCAAAGCTGAAGTGGCAATAGTCAGGGCACATAGTTCGCAGAATCGATGGACGTTGGAGCCCAAAGGCTAGAGTGGCGGCCTCGCACCTGAAAACGCAGCGTCGGCCCCCCACCAGGTGCACCGATGACATGACCGGGTCGCTGGCAGCCTGTGGATACAAGCGGCGCAAGATCGGGCCTATTGGAATTCATTAAGGGAGACCTTTGTCCAGCAGTAGACGCCCATCGGTTGAGACGACGACGACGTTGTCAGATTTAATTACGTTTACAATAACGTTATGACAAAATTAATTACAAAGGTTTCGATTTCAGTTATATCTATATCTCTTCTGTAAAGGATGGAAGGGAGAATGCAGAGGATGTTCCGTCTCATCGCCGAAATAGGCGGGGTACGATTTCTTCTTATCGTGCTTTTCCGGCTAGCGAAGTTTGGCAGTTTCGCTTATCCCTCTCTATCAGTTTGAATACCCGATCGTGTTTTTTCTAACGGAGTAATCTGTCAGCTCTTGGTTAACGGAAATAACAGTAGATTGTCCCATCCCCGCACAGACGCTTTTGCGTCGATTGCCCCGCGGGTCGAATGACGTTACTGTGGCTCTTGGTACTGAAATGTTCATGAAATACTATCATATGTTATGATTTTTATGTTTCCTAATAGTTTAACTATACAACGTTATCTTTTGTTTATTAAATTAAGATTCTGGTGTTGCGCTAAACTTTGAGATTTGTATTTAAAGGCTCATATTTTATAAATTAAAACTTACCTCAAGGGTTTTCATTGTTATTCACATCACTTATATAATCAAAAACAGATCTAATCACTAATATACATTCACAGTTTATAAAATATCATAAAACTTAACGTATTTCGACGCGACACACGCATCGCTACTACTGATTTATTTTTTGTTCTTTCTAATGTCTGGTCTTATCTCTACGCATATTGTGTTACGGCAGTTACCGAGAAGGAAAATAGGTAATACACATTATTACATAAAAAGAAATATATGCTTATATTACCCAATTGCCCAAGATGAGACAATACTATAGAATCGTGGCAACTGGTAGTTGACACGGGCTATCTCTAGCGTGGCGGAAAAGCCTGTCCACTCGCGGTTTTTCTTAACCAAGATTTCTTTTTACATACTTCTTTTGCCAGCAACAAGAAAATAAAAATAAAAATGGTATATTTTCCAATATGCAATGCTAACATTAGTGTATTTACAAATCCTGAGCGCACGTTGGTTGTATAAAGTTCCCCGTTGATTTCTAGTGGTCTCCACATTAGGAAGCCTGTTACGTAAAGACCATTAACATTTTCAACAGGCTTATGTTTAACGAAACTGCTTAAATCTCGTCCTCGTCCTACCCAGGCTCGAACCGAAACCTTTGCTAGCAAAGCGAGTACTTACTAACACATACGAATGGCACACTAAGATAATTTATTACTTTTTCTTTATTTGCGGTAGGTACATGATAAAGAAGTATGTTTTTAACATAAATTCCACATCCTTAAAAGTAATAGAATAGATCGATTAGTAATAACAATGTATGAATTATACTGTGGCTAAACAATGGTGTAATATACAATGGCGAAAAAACTAGCCTACATTGCTAATAGGAATTTGTAACGGTATAGCGAATAGTTGCTTTGCTGGCGGATGTCCCGGGTTCGTTCACTAATATATTTATAAAGCAGGTGCTTTATAAATATTTTAGTTACTTCATGTAACTAACCAAAAAGTAGTAAATCCGGCTCCAAAATATAATTAATACCCTTTGATAAATATAATTCATTGCCAAGGTTCATGAAGTCATAGTCGTCTCTAAAAAGATTCAACGGTTAGCAATACTCGTAACTAAGTTAATATAATTTATTTATTTGTATTAATGTGGTCACAGGAGTAACGCATATGCATGATACAGCGTGGCCCTAAACAGGGTGCTCTACAACAGCATCGTCGTAGACAACTCAATACAAGGTGTCATTGTCATGTGTCTATATTGTTAGCGCACGTGGTTGTTTCGTCATTTTGTGGTTATTTTTCTTCTAAAGATACCCTCTTGGGGACAAAGCCAGGTTATGTAGGATTAAGTAAGTAGCAGCCATTTAACGTCCCACTGCTGGGCACAGGCCTTCTCACTCATATGAGAGAGGGTTTTTATAGCATAGACCCACCACGCTGCTCCACTGCGGTTTGGCAGGCATAGTAGACAAGTACACTCTCTATTCCTCCACTCTCATTGTCCTATGTGACGGGAATCCGACACGACTGGAGAGAGATCAGGCGCAGGACCGAGGGCTTAACGTGATCTCTGAGGCTCGGAGGTGGATCACACCGGCAACTTCCCAACTTCGAGCAAATATTGAGAAGATCTTGATAGAAAATTCAATATTGATTTTTGATTTGGCCTGACCCGGAATTCGAACCCAGGACCTCATGTCTGCAGTCGAACATGCTAACCACTAGACCAATGAGGCCGCACATGTGCACCAAGATTTTCGTAGGAAGTTTCGTCTGGTACCACCATTGCGCGACGATATTTATATCCCTTGGTCTTACTGCAATGTAGCTTAAGGCCACGTAAACTATAATCTTCCTGGAGTTGTCCATCAAAAAACGGTGCTCCCACTCTCATTGTTCGCAACCCCTCTTGGTGAAGCGTATGAGTGACTGCTATGCAGCCATACTGTAGCCCAAGACATACACCTAGGCTTCCACAAGTGTTCCATAAATCTACCACAAGTGACCTGAGAACTCCCCTCTTAGTCACCCCTGACGTCACACTTGAACTGACTGACACATCCGACCTAAAAAAGACACCTCGTACTAATACTAATTTACCGAGGCACCCTTTGCAGAACCAGCCTCATGAAACGTTCCTTCTTTATTTATCACGAGATGCTGTTATATTATGTACAATGACTTGTTATTAATGATTCAAAAATCACATATCCATATTTCTCCAAACACAACACTTATACTTTGTGAAAACGTTACACAAAGTCCGCAACATATTTTTTCATTTTAAACCTATCTACCCACATTCGCCACTTTTAGCGTCCATATTGTAGGTAATTCGCAAAACCAGGTTTATATTGTAATAACAAATATCTGTTTTATTGTTCCAGGTTTCAACACAACAAGATATACACATACATCGGTGAAGTGTTGGTGTCAGTGAATCCGTACAAAAATCTCGACATATATGGCCAGCAGCACATGGCGCAGTATAGAGGGCGGGAGATGTTTGAAGTCCCTCCTCATGTGTACGCCGTGGCTGATGCCTGCCAAAGGGTGTTAAGACAACAGGTAATGCAGGTTCCTTCAGTTGCAAAAATATCCAGTTTTTCATTTAATAGCTCGTCACTTTATGCGAGAAAAATTATAGGTATATGATACAATTATAATGCAACAATGTTTTGGACTATAAAAGATTCAGAAATAAATTGCTGGATTAAGCATATGCAAATGCAACAAGATTCCATTTCATCTTCTGGGTCGCCTTCTTCAGTGTTGAAGATCGTGCCTTCGAAAATCCTTCTTCAGGTGGTCGTTGTTATGCTCTATCTTTCGCGGTTTTCCGATCTTTTTAGGGCAGATGCTATTGGCAGGCCTGTGAGTGCCGGAACTCGATCACACCAGCGTGTTGGGGACCGGCCAAGAGGTCTTTTTCCTTTTTTTTGTTGCGAAAATGGGTAGGTGATGTCTAGAAGGTGTAGTACATAGATACATGTAAAAAAATACATACTAATAATTACATACATATGAACCCAAAAATACATTGGAATAAGGTGAATATAGTTCACAACCTTGAATTCTGCGTTCTTTTCAACTACGTGGTGTTAAGGGGTGTGGGCTTTTAGGCAATGCCTCCTTACCCGGTCATCTTCCTCAGGCATCAGTTGATGCTTGTAATCTGTTTTGCTCGCAATCACATGGGCTGGTTCCTGGCGTATTGCCAGAGTTGTCCAATCCGGGTATTGCCACTATCATTGCGTCGTCTTCGCCATCATCATCACCTACGTCAGGTGGCGGTGACAGCTGAAGCTCACAAAAGGCTTTATTTTGTACCTTTGGATGCTTCAGGCCGTCGCCACCTTCCCTGGATTCATAACCTTTCCCATTTCATTTGTCCACTTTTATTTCCACTTGAAATACGAGTAAATCAAATCAGCACTTTGTGTCGTCAAATATTTTTTCCACACATTAAAACGTATGTTTGTACGTCTGATGCTGTATTATACATTGACTTAAAATATAAAGTTACGAAGGTTCCTTAGCGCCCTGTCCCTGTCCCAATAAACTCAGTCGGATAATTTATATATTTTTTTGTTTCCATCACCATTGTAGTAGCCCATTAACGTCCCACTGCTGGGCACAGGCCTCCTCGCTCCAAAGAGCGAGGGTTTTTAGAACATAGACCCACCACGCTGCTCCACTGCGGATCGGCAGGCATAGTACACAACAAGTGCATTCTCTATTCCTTCACTCTCATAGTCCGATGTGACGGGAATCCGCCACAACCGGAGAGAGATCAGGCGCAGGACCGACGGCTTAACGTGCTCTCCTAGGCACGGGGGTGGATCACACCGCCAACTTCCCAACTTCGGGCAAATATTGAGAAAATCTTAATAGAAAACTCAATATTGATTTTTGAATTGGCCCGACCAGGGACTCGAACCCAGGACCTCATGTCTGTAGTCGAACATGCTAACGACTAGACCAATGAGGCAGTTGCCCATCACCATTACAATATCATATTAGTTAGAGCAATTCGTTTACTCCCACGCGTTTCTACCGTCTAAGTAACTTATAATATGATTTTTCTATCAACTTTCTTTTAAAAAAAACTTTGAATTTATTAAGTGACATCTCTAGAATGTCTTGCGAGAGTTTATTATAGAAACGTATAGTTACTTTTAAATGAGTTGTTAATCAAGACATCACAGAAAAATACCCATAATTAAATGGCAGGAGAAAAAGGAGCGAGGTCTTAAATAAAAAACTCCTTATTTTCATATCGTTTTCTCGTCCTTTGTTCTTGTTTAACATTATGTGACCTGCGCCATAACATTCCTGTGTTGTCATATCACACCGGCCACTCTATGTCCGTTTACCACCCATTGTGTTGTCGTTGGCTCGTGCCCACTGACGAACCGCCTTCAGCGTGCAATATAAATATGAAGCGAATTATCTACGCATCAGACCACACGCGATTTATTTATTATAACTCCACTGTTGCCTGTAATTCTTTTTATTTTGATGTAAAACTTTTCTCATGCACATTTTGTAGGCGTTTTATTATAGGTCTCGAATGAGAATGAAGCGTCACGCACGGCTATGTAACACTTAAAGTTTTCACTTATTGTTCGCAACTTTTCGCTTTCGTCTAGAACTTAGAATCTATATTGTTCACGATCTTTCCCTTTCGTATAGAATATATTATATTTTGATTAATTTAGAGTCTATATGTATATAAATCATTAGTAAAATCGTATAAGAAATGTTTTTTTGACTATAGCATGTATATATTTGTTTGTATTGTTTTTCCTGGAATAAAGTCGTTTGTGCCGTTTGTGACTTCAAAAAAGGAGGTGGTTATCCATTCGTCTGTATTTTGTTTTTATGTTTATTACCTCATATCTCCCGGCTGGGTGGACCGATCTTGATGATTTTTTTTTTAAATGAAAGGTGGTGCTCGTCATAGGGTCCCATTTTTTTTAAACCAGTTCTGATGATGGCATCCATGACAAAACCGGATAATTCTTAAATTTGCGTAAGCATGTGCGCGACAAATGGACGAATAACTCTAGATCTCGCCAACCGATTTCGATGATTCTTTTTTTATTAGAAAGGATATACTTCAAGGGTTGTTTTGTGATAATTTGGTAAGGTTCTGATGATGGAATCCATGATAAAGTGACGGAACTCTTCAATTCTTAGGAGCAAATCAACGATACTCGGCAGAATCTTCTATAAGCTATCCAAATACCGTAACTTCGGTGTGGTCAAGTGCTAGTCGTAGTCAAATATGAAGATCAATGGAACTCCTCAACGGCTTACAATAAGAGTGTGATTTTTGGCAAAATCTATAACTGTCTGTAATCAAATGCCAATGACCTTACTTTTGTTGCTGCATTGCTATATTTGAAAGGTGAATTATGTGTGATTAAAACACGGCCAGCAAAGCAATTAGTAAAGTAGTAGTAGAATACTGCGTTGAAATCATTAAGAAGAAAATTTTTTCTTGATTGATAAGCGCCCTACCATTTTAGACTATATAGTCACTTACCATCGTATTTTCTAATTGGTTTTAATCTGGTCTGCTACAAAGCCTTCTAAAAAACACGCCCAGTAAAGGAATCAGTTAAGTAAAAGTACGATGTTGTGATTAATAAACCTTAATAGGTATATTAATATATTATCTAATAGTCTATCTAATTATTATGGTAGGGTAGAGACACATGCGTCCTTATATCGGGCGAGTCAGGATCGGGGAAAACGGAGGCATCCAAGTTCATCATGAAGTACATTGCAGCCAACACAATGCAGGTTCACAGAGAGTATATTGACAGGTAACTTATATACTTATGAACAAAAATGTTAAAAATCTGTAAATACTCGTATATCCATAATCACTCGTTTATCACGAGATTTTTGAAATTTTAGGATTTAAAACGTTCCATTTTACGGACATCAGATACGACCGGAAAGTGATCTTACGTGATCAATAGGCTTTTACTTACCTTTAATATCTTAAATATGTTTCATAAAGTTCAGATGCATTTAAGCATGGCTTATATCCCTGGAATAGGAAACTTAAATTATAAAAATATCAATCAATCGATCAAAATTCAAATTTGCAGGGTCAAAAACGTACTCATTCAATCAAATTCAATCTTGGAAACGTTTGGTAATGCGAAGACAAATCGAAACGACAATTCTTCGAGATTTGGCAAATACATGGACATCCACTTTGACTACAAAGGAGATCCTATGGGTGGTCACATCAGCAACTACCTCCTCGAAAAGAGTCGGGTTGTCAGCTTGCAACCTGGGGAGAGGAATTTTCATTCTTTCTATCAGGTATTATTTGACTTTACTAATTGTGTTATAAGACCAACAGCTTGCGACCATGTTTCCATTGTCTGTTGTCACTGTCATCCATGAATACTTTCTGTCAATGGTTGTCAGTTGTCACTGAAATCTATAGATAATCAGAAACCATAAAAACACATGTAAACAATGTTCCTTTTATAAATAATAAATTTATTCATTTCCCAATATTATTTTACGCTCTACCAATATATCTTTCAATATTCAATATAATAGTTTTTATTCATTTACTCAATTTCAAACATATAAAAACTACAGGTAATAGATGACAGTTCGTGGTAACATAGTTTTGTGTAAGAATAGGCTTTGTTTTTTCTGAACTATAGTGCTTTTGTAAAAAAAATAGTTAAACGAACTGGAAATTGGTAAATAAGAATTGAGAGAGTAAAACAGTGTGCTTATTAAAAAAAGGCTTTTACAAGCAAAGAGTATAAGGAAATTTCATGCATACAAATACGTGGCTAAAAAGTACGATTAAGTATATAAACATATATTGCTTTATTTAATGGGCACGAATATATATTTAAGTTGTCTATTAAATCTCTAACTTTATACTATATAGGCTTATATATCGTGCGTTTGATCTATAGATAAAAGTAATTGAAATATATATATGTCGGAGAATAAGAGAGAAAGAGCAGCATAAAGCATAGGGGCGTAGTGTTTTCCGCCGACATCGTCATCCATAATTTCCATTTCCATACTGTGGGCGTTCGTGGGGAATGTTAATGCTATGAATTTCCATAAACTCATTAACAATATTAGCTAGGAACGCGACAGTTTCATAAGTCGACCGCACCGGCTGGCCGTCACCCGAAAACTACCGAGAGACGCGCCGGACTGCTTAATATTGACTCTGCCCCACGCCGATGGACAGATGGCGCCAGCGTTCCTCAGACAATTGCACTCCGACACACGCACACACACACACACACGTACGAGTATATATATATAAAGTCATTTTTGGTACAGTCTCTAGTAAAATCTGTAATTCTGATAGTCTATTTTAAAATTATTGTAAGAAAAGTTTCTTGGAAAATACATTTTGTGTCAGCACAATAATTATCTGATAACAAACAGCAAATTTGTTTGTTATGAAATACCCTAACTCATAATCATGACGACGATGTCTTGCCTAGGACTTAGATTATCTAAACAATTATTACCAACGCGCTTTGTTTATATACAAATCATAGACACATCTGTCGTGCCTTGACATAATTATTACAAAGGATTACATCGTACACGTACTAAATTAATTTGTTTAGATTATAATTATTTTTATATCTTACAGCGATTCCACTCTATACATCAAATAAATGTTGTGTGTTATCTATAGAGTTTTTTCTCTAAATGAAAGTATGTCTTAAAAAAATGCGACTTTAATTATTCTATTGGCTGTTTTGACTAAAAAGAATCCGGCTCGAAGGACCAAATTTTGTGTAAACGCAAATTTACTTATGTAAACTATATAACGCACGCAACTTTAGTACAGTAATTAAAATATTAAAAAAATTGGGAAATTGCTCCATATTCTCACAGAATTAGAAACTACAAGGGTGACAATGCGGGGAACAACTTTTTTCTCAATCTTCTAAACATAAATTAGATGTAGTGACTATAACTGAGAAAGGTAGGCCTAGATGGTTTGGGGCACGCAGAGAGAATGAATGAAAGGAGACTCACATAAAGGATTTATTAGTCTAGAGTGAATGGGAAAATTGGAAGGGGAAGACAAAGGCTAACGTTCCTGGACCAAAACCGGGACATTTTTAATAAGGGCCAAGTCTAGAGTACTCTAATCCGATGAACTTGTATGAAAGGTTTAATGAGAATGAAATAAGCGAAGGAGATATGCAAGGATCGTGGCAAGGGGAAGGAGCTGGTCAAAGCCTAGCCCTATGGAAATGAGGCGTGATGCTATGTATGTATATTCTAAAAATAACATTCTTATTGGGGGCAGAAGTTTGGTACGTGCGATTATACCCACTAACACAATTTGATGACTTTTCTGCATGTGTCAGATGGCACCAGGTTTTCCATGGGACCTCTCATCCTGTGCTACCCTTGAATGCAATAACTAATGTTTTCTTCTTTTATCAGCTCCTTAGCGCAAATAACGCACATACGAAGAAATTCGGGCTCAACTCAAGTTCTGTATACAAGATATTGGGCAACGAAAGAGCAACCGCTCAGGATTCGAAGTTATACAGCTTAACGAATAGCGCTTTCAACGCATTGGGCTTCTCAACATCAGTTGTTGATGATATATGGAGTGTAGTGGCAGGAGTAATACTGCTGGTAAGTTTTAACTGGTATTTTGGAATTAGAAGGGGCCGGGAGCCGAACATCAGAATGAAACCTTGCGTTATAAGAGAAGGATAATATAAAGTAATTAATCAAGTAAAAAAATTAAACTAATATATTAATTAATTAACGTGAGATATTAGAACAAATATATTCGTGAAACTAGAATATGACAATGATAATCTACACAATATAATAACCTGCGCTCTCGGTTCCTTTAATAGCACCCTTAGTGCGGCCTCGGACCGTGTCGGTTTCCGAACCGATACGATCCCAGGCACTTGTCTTTAAAGAGTCATTGCAGTACATCCAAACCACCCCAGCAACAAGTAAAAACGTCACTTCCGTTATATATATCTTTTAGGTTGTAAAATGTTAATTTATGTATCCTTAAGGTTAAAAATTGAACAAAAATGTATCCTGCAGCTGTTTTAACACATCAAATACGAAAATTTTGTGTCACTATGGTAAAGTCCAAAATGTTTATTGATTAATTTCTTGGGAGATATTTATTTGCTCGAATTTATTCAGCATTACCTCTTTTTCAGTTATCTGCGTATCTGTAACTGAAATAAATAATTATTGAAATTACTTTTGACGTAGCGACGATACAACCTCGACCTAATGGATGACTGTAACGATATTACACTAAGTTAATTACAACAAATATACGTTGAGGTTAAACGTTGTGTACTAAACGTCTATTGAAAGTCTACTTGTCACAATATAACTTATAAGTAGACAAAATAGCATATGTTTTTGTGATATATTATAAATTTCTGGAAAATCATCGGCCTTACCGATTTTCGAACAATCTCTCGGATGAAAACTGTAGTGATACGATTAAACTATTATATACATACATACACGCACACGAACGCACACACACTCATTCACACACAAACTCACACTTTGACACAAAAAGTTTTAAGGCTATATATTATTGATTAAGAAATACCAGAGGCCACAAGGATATTATCATAAAATATCCTTGTGGCCTCTGCGTATAAAAAGTCAACACGCAATATAGATATTTTGACGTTTTGGTTATTAAAGTGACTATATAATCCAATTTAACATTTAGAGGTTTAGACGGTGGGGGGGGGGGGGGCAAATTTGACCTTAGGAAAAACAGTTTTTTTTTTCTAATTTTAAGTATAGCTTTTGCAAAGGATGTCGGATCATATATTTTATTTAGAAGATTAAATTTTAATTAAATTAAGAACTACTTCAAAAACAAAATTGCTTCAAAGAATCTTCTAAAAAAACTAATATTTGTGTTTTTAATAACAATATATACAATGCTTCACGGGACAGACAAAATTCTCTCTCACTATTTCAAAGCCCCCAAAAATACTGCGGCCCGCCATTTGCCCAGACCTATTTAGACCCATCACGCTGCTCTACCGCGGATTTGTAGGTTACACATATCCCAGAATTACTCCCGTTATAAGCAGGTATCCCCACGATGCTTTCCTTCACTGATAAATCACGATGATTGTTTGGAAAGATCAATCTGTCTCGTAACTTTCATTGTAATAAAGAGAAACATAATAGTGCCAGCTTAGGATTTGAATCAATGATTTCTCTAAACGAAAATCCATGCGTCTCTCCACTAGGCTAGATATTCTAATCTCTTAAATAGTTTACAATACATAGATTCTTAGAAGTTATCCAATCGTTTCCAGGGTGAACTAACATTCTCCGAGCCAACGGACGGACAGTTATCAATCGGTGGTCCGGTGAAACAATGTGTGAATGCTCTAGGAGTAACAGAAGATGCTCTCAAGGCAGCCATGTCAGGAAGGATCCTGTCTGCTGGTGGAGACCTCGTCAGCAAGGAGCACAGTTTGTCCGATGCCAATTACACCAGATTGGCTTTGGCTAAAGCAGCTTACGATAGACTGTTTACTTGGATAGTGCAACAAGTGAGTTATTAGGTCTACTTGTATTATTAATTTTTCTTGGTAGCTAGATACTGTCCTACCGTTTAAGACCTGCCACCTACCTCTTCCCAGGTTAGTGCCCTACCATCTGAGACTGTATCATCGCTATATTTTTGGGTTAATTTTCTAATTTCATCATATTCATTCTTATGGACATTTTTGTGTGTGATATTTAATTGTAATTATATCAATTACCCGAATCAAAATAGTTTTATTTTGTTTAATTATGTGATAATTTACATATCACAGGCATAAAGAAATCCACACCCACACGGATACAGACACACACCGAGGGATAAAGACGCGCACACACTCCCATACACACACACGCGAACGCGCACTCCAGCGCGCACACCAGCGCACCATCGCTTACACACATACGCACTTGCATAACCACACACACACATGCATACAATCACACACTCCCTAATACACATTTATATTCATACACACATTCTTACAAGCACTCATACACACACGCACACGCTAACACACGCTACTCACTTACTCACCCTCACAAATATAAAATCGTACCTTTTCCCCTTGATTATGACTGAATTTCAAGTTAACTGTACGTCACATTTACTTTTTTTTATTGCTGACATGTTAGTACAAGTCTGTGATCTATAGTGATGATACAGTCTACGATAACATCTCGGAGATCTGATGTAAAGTAATTCAGCTTAGAATGGTTTTCTACAGATAATATTACTGGGAAACAATTTTCTATGCGGATATTGTATTAATGTATATCTATGAGTGTGTTACTTTAATATTTCAGATCAACAAAGCGATAGAGGCTCCACAAAATACATACAAAAGTTCGTTAATCGGAGTGCTAGATATCTACGGTTTCGAGATATTTGACATCAACAGCTTTGAGCAGTTCTGCATCAACTACTGTAATGAGAAGCTACAACAACTCTTTATTGGTAAATATATAAGCCAAAATATTCATAAGAAATGAAACTATATATTTGTGGTTGCTCGTCACTCAGGGATCCTATTCTAATTTCCTCTCTCTCTCTCTCTATCTATCTCTTTCCCCCCCCCC
>JACTOM010000059.1:1523721-1565756 GCA_015832385.1 Elymnias hypermnestra
CCCCCCCCCCCCCCCCCTCTTCCAGGCTGTTTCATTGTATACTTATAATGACTCTAAAAATATCTTATTTTGGCATATTTTGTGATTATTTTCGGTAGAAAATGTTTGTAATTTTGCAATTTGTAGTGTATTTCGTTTTTAATGAAAATAATAAAGTATAGTAAAAAAAAGAGTTTTGGAGTATTTTGAGATATTATCCTTTTGGAGTATTTTGAAAAACTTTAGTAGTGGATTGTTGCTTGATTTTTTTACGTGTGTAGTGAAATAAAAAGTATTTTAATTGTTGGGATTATTGCTAATATTTTTTCTAAAAAATGGGTGTTTTTTGTAATGCTTTTTTAGGTTTGTAAAGAAATAATAATGCTTGAAAAATTATTTTAATTATCGAAAAACGATTATTGAAGTGAAACATCTTTATGAAGGTAAAATTTTTTACGGATTAGCGTCACGAAAATGTACAGCGTTTTTATGCTTAATTCGTTTGAAGGTTACGTAGTTTTAATATTTACAAATAACACAATCTATATTTAATAATTTGATATCACCATTTTTCATAAAATATATACTTCACACAGCACAAACACTTAATTGTAGTAATTTTTTAATGGCAATTAAATTCTTAACATATCTTCCCTTTTTCCCTCCTAGAGGGAGGGAGATACAAGTCTCGGAAATCTAAAGTTTTAGATTTGTATAAATATATATAAGACTTAAAAATTAGTTTGTCAAAGACGTTTCACTACTGACACGTGTTCTTTGTACACACACACATTTAGTTATTTTTTTCCCTAGAAATCGTTTATTGAAATGCAATTTTTTCTGCAAAAATGTTTTAGTATGAAATAATATTGTATTGTTTAAGAATTGGTGTTAAAGCAAGAACAAGAAGAGTACGCACGTGAAGGCATACAGTGGAGCCCCATTCAGTATTTCAACAACCGTGTTATATGTGAGCTGGTGGACGCTCCTCATACTGGAATAATAGCCATCATGGATGAGGCTTGCTTGAACCCCACAAAGGTAATGTCTCAGTACAATTTTTGGAAATAGTAAAAAGTAAGAAGCAGCCTATTGACGTCCCACTGCTGGGCAGAAGCACTCATAGAAGAGAGGATTATTAAAGCATAACATTTAATAAGAACCCTAATAATTTCTGAAAATTGTCGTATTACAAAAGGCATATTATAATATTGAAGATTATTTAAGTGACAAAGATGTTTGGACTTGATTCCAGTTGCACATGAAAGCTAAATACATTGTAACACAAAACTAAATTCAAAGGAGTAACCGTTGAGTTTCTTGCCGGTTTCTTCTCAGCGTAATCAACTTTCCGAGCCGTGGTTGATTTATTACCAACGAACAGACTGCTGACGATTCAAAAGTGCTTTTTGAGCCTACTTGAATAAAGAATATTATATTTTGATTTTGAATAATGTCTTCACTTCTATATTATGTCTTTATAATATATTTTGTGAAAACTTTACCTCGCTGGCGCAATCATGCTAGTAAAATAGACATGAGATCTTGGGTTCGAGCCCCGGGTCGTGCCGAAATAGTTCGAATATTGACTTTTCTATTTAGATTTTCTCAATATTTACCCGAAGTTGGGAAGCTGGCGGTGTGCTCCACCCATGTGCCTCGGAGAGCACGTTAAGCCGTCGGTTCTGCGCCTGATTTCTCTCCGTTCGTGTCGGATTACCGTCAGATTGAATTATGAGAGTGAAGGAATAGAGTGTGTGCTATGCCTGCCAATCCGCTGTGGAGCAGCGTGGTGGGCCTATGCTCTAAGAACCCTCTCTCCTATAAGTGTGGAGGTTTGTGCCCAGCAGTGAGACGTTAATGGGCTGCTACTTATCTTACTTTTTTTTAAATTATATTTTCTAATTTTTCTGAGTCTGGACTGTACTGCGGGTTGGCAGGCTAGGAAATGGTGCTTTCTAATATCTCTGGACCTGGATTGCTTTCTTACTCTTGAAGTTCATTCCGTAAAATGATCAATCCCATTTTGACCTTTCGTACTCTTGATGACAAAATCAGCGCCAAATAGTTTTAATATAACGCGGCCGATGAATGAACTAAAGATGGCAAGGTTAATAATTTGATAGATCTTAATGTAAATTAAATCCAATCTTCACCAATCTGTTTGCATGTTTTCATGGTCATGGCACTGTCTCATGTTGCTTGAATGAAGTTAAGTCTGGATGGGATTGGTTGGTATGGATTTCAAGAATAAGATACCCGGTTTTTGAAGTGAAAGTTCTTCAGACGCACGAGGGTAATTTTTTAAGCATGACACGTCTAATTAGGGTCACGAAGATGTGCAGCGTATTTTATGCTAAGTCCTTTGACGGTTTTAGGTAGTTTTAATATTTAAAAATAACATGTGGCATTTTAATTTGCCACACGCCAATAATTTCTAATGTTGACAAAAAACACGTAGCATTTTTATTTATAAATCGTCTTTTGAGATTTCAATGAATTAATTGTATTAATTTTCGACAATTAATATTTTAATGACAAATTCCTGACATATCTTCCTTTTTCCCTTCCTCTAAGTCTTTGAAATCTAAAGATTTAAATTTGTATAAATATTGACAAGACTTAAAAATTAGTTTGTCAAAGAAGTTTCACTTCTGACATGTATACTTTGTACGTACTAAACTTTTTTTGTCATATATCTTTCGTTATCTAGATATCAGACACGCAGCTCTTGGAAGCCATGGACAAGAGATTAAAAGGACACAAGCACTACACCTCACGACAGTTATCGCCCACAGATAAAAAACTTAAACACGGAGTTGATTTCCGGATAACGTAAGTAAACTAAAGGCTTCTTTTTTTTATTTGCGTCAGTATACACAGCTAGACCTAAATAAAATTGTAAATATAGACTGAGTTGTTGTGGGATTTTGTCAGGACAGAGCGCGTTAACTTTAGATTGTAAGTTGTTTTTTTAACATCAACATCAGTCGTAGTTAAACTTCAAAAGTCCAAATCGTTATTTAATATTAATCTAGGGGGGGGGGGGGGAATCACCCATGTAAACATTTAAATTTAATAATTTGAGTATTACAAGAGCTACTTTTTCCTATTATTTATAACTAGCAGACCTGACAGATTTCGTTCTGTCAAACAGATTTGGAATGTGGCAGATTTCAGTTTTACGATTGATTTTCGAAATTAAATTACGGTAGTACTAAATATCTATAGCTCTTACATTTTTGTGACTATTAAATTTGGTTGGGTTGTGACGATTTAATGGATTTTGAACTTTGTGCAGCGGTAATAAATTACAAATTGACTCTTTGGAAGTTAGGAACACACCTACATTTCTTAGACAACAGTGAATACTTGTAATTTATTATGAACTTTATTGAATAGCAATAAAGGTCAAATTGACACTACATCTTGGTTAGAAAACGTTTGTATGGGAAACAGAAAAGGGCTGTTTTACGGTTTTCCCCTGCAGTTACTCGAACTTTTCTCGCCGTTAAAACTGTCCTTGGACTTCAACGAACATTATAAATAAAGAATTGTCTAAATTGATCCAGGCGTTGTAGAGTTATGCGCTTACCAACACATTTTGCGATTCATTTTTATATTATAGATAATTAAAGCGTTATAAAGAAACCTTTCCCCATTTTTTATTGTAACGTATCGACGATATATTTTCACACATCTGCAAGTTAATCTACTCAAACTTACAACGTCAGAAGTGAAACTTCTTTGGCCAACTAATTTTTAAAGTCTTGTTTATATTTATAGTAAAACTTTATATCTCCGAGATTTATAGGGAATAATTAATAAAAATTGTTAAAGATAATTATTAAAATACATTTATTGTATATTGTTTAAAAAATAATATAGTAAAATCTCAGTTGAAGAATATTAAATTAAAATTCCTCGTGATTTTTTGGAAATTTCAATACCTAACCTATTTTTAAATTCATACAAAATTATTACATATTTATTATTACTATAGATTTCTTTTCTATTCTTCTTCTATAGAATTTTACCCTCATGAATTATTGGTTAGGCACTATGCAGGCGACGTGACATACGCAGTGACAGGGTTCATGGACAAGAACAAGGACGCGCTGTGGCAGGATCTGAAGCGGTTGCTGCACGCGTCGCGCAATACCTCTCTCGCTGCCATGTGGCCGGAAGGTGGCGCTCACATTCAGAAGGTAAATTCCTCCACTTCATGAAGAAAATTCTATTGTCTTTGTCCATTAAAAATAATCTATTTACTCCTTTTAACGTCAATTGTACTGCTTTTTATTTTGTGTGATTTGTGTGTTACGTTTTGGCGCTAACTAAAATAGACAACACGATATTTAAAAATATTTCTACGAATGACTCTTACAAAAATTGTACTTGAACTGAATGAGTCATGAAAAGACCTAAAAAACTATTTGCGATTTACTTGAAATTTGGCAATGTATCCCTAGCCGTTCAATTTATTATTGTCACTTGTGACTAATTATGAGTGTATGGTATACATTTAGGTGGAAGAAGTAAATTTCTTTCTCTATACTTAGGGGCCGTACACGTATTACGTGAGCGCTATGGAGGGTTGGGGGGGGCCTTAGTTTTGCTTAATTGGATGACATGGGGGGCACGGGAGTCTAGATGATAATTACGTCATCGTCATGTGCGTGAAAGCCTGTAAGTGTCGCTGCTCGTCGTGCTAATGAACTGACGTGCATTTTTCAAAATTTAGACCACTATGATGTAGAATGGCTCGATGAGAACGACGTAGATATTCCAAAATCGGATGTAAGTGAGCAGGCTCACTACACTGAGCAGCAATCCAAGCAATCCAATGTCATCGAAAACTTAGAATCATGGACTGAAGACTGTTAAGTTGAATTTAATATGTGTACCAAAAAATGTTAAATAAGTTTCTTATGCTCGTAAGATTATAATATTTTTGTAGCTTACTCTATGTTGAATACTGTATCAATAAAATCTAATCTCTTTCCTAAATTTATTTTCTTATGTTTTAAGTTATAATATATAAAAAAAAAACATTTATAATTGAAAAATCTTTACGTAAGCTTGGGGGAGGGGGTAAGAGCTTTGCTTACTTCAGCTGACAAGGGGGTTGTGGGGGTAAATAATTGTAATAAATCTGCTTATTTAATATTTGAGCGGCCCCTTGGAATTTATTTTGGAAGCCACATTCTTAAAACAACGCACAAGTTCCATTTACTTCAAACACATATGTAAACTGAAAATATGTTCTTGTATTGGCAGACATCAAAGAGGCCTCCATCAGCAGCTACATTGTTCCGTAACTCTATGTCTTCGCTGGTATCTGGTCTGGCCAGTAAGGAGCCCTTCTACGTACGTTGCGTTAAACCCAACCCGATGCAAACACCAACACACTGGGACGAAGTCCTCGTAAGTGCTATTATTTTATATTTCATTTAGTTTAGGCAAACAAATTTTTAAGTCTTGAATTTTTTATACAAATCTAAAACTTTAGGTTTCCGAGACTTGAAGGGAAAAGGAAAATATGTTAGAAATTTCATGAAATTAATTGTCATTAAAATATTAAAAGTGTCGAAAATTAATACAAATAATTTATTGAAATCTCAAAGGACGAATTGTAAATAAAAATGCCACATGTTTTATGTCAATATTAGAAATTATTAATTAAATTTTCTTTATCAATTTAAAATTTAGAAAAGAAAATTTATGAAAATTTTGATTTTATATTTTATAAAAAATAGCACTTTAAATTGTAAAATGAGTGGCAACTTCAAATGCCACATGTAATTTATAAATATTAAAACTACCTTACCTTCAAATGAATATATTAACATAAAAATGCCGCACATCTTCGTGACGCTAATCACACGTTTCATCCGTAAAAATTTTACTCTCATGCGCCTAAAGAAGTTTTACTTCAAAAGTTACATGAGCAAAAACTGCCACGTTCAAAGATAAAATAGGGAATTAATATATTAGGGGAATTTCAAGGTTATAGGCAGTAAAGCGAAGGAGCCTAGATTAAGATGGTACGACCATATATTACAAAGATCTGACGACCATGTTGTCAAAAAGTGCCTTTCCTTGGGCTCTAAAAAGGAAAGAGGAAGACTAAAGACCAATTGATTGACGAGGGTCCATAGAGAATTGATAGAGGCAGGCTTGACAAAAGATGACGCTTTCAACAGAGAAAAGTGGCGTCTCATAGTTGGAAGGACCAAGCTCACATAATCGGGAAAAGGCGAGGCCCGATGACGATGGGTTAGAATTTCGTCTATTTATATTCATTGTGTTGGGCAGGGATTCAACATCAGACAAATCCCTCCAGGTTCAATGGACTTAGGGCTTCGATCTTCGGTTCTTGGGACTTCATTATTAAACGCTTGGGTCTTCGGGATGCAGTGATTCGGTTCTTTAAAGTTCAATGCTTCCGTCATTCTGAATACAATTCGCGCTTAGTTATGGTATCTAGTCCGTTCCGGAGTCTAAGGCGAATGTGTCTTATCGAACGCGCTAGGCTCCTTGTTTCCGCCCGTTACACATTGATGTATAGCTTCTTGAAGTGTTACGTATATATCTATATATCTATATACATCTCTATGAAAACAGTAAGTTGTATAGGGGTTTCTCTGCAGGTCCGTCACCAGGTGTCGTACCTGGGGCTGGTGGAGAATGTCCGCGTAAGGCGAGCTGGTTTCGCTTCACGGCAACGATACGACCGCTTCCTCAAGCGGTACAAGATGCTGTCGCAGTACACGTGGCCCAATTTCCGCGGCGCCAGCGACAAGGATGCCGTCATGGTGCTCCTAAGAGACCTGCAGCTGGCCGATGTTCAATTTGGACACACTAAACTCTTTATCAGGTATGTTCCTTAGTAACTAACATAACTACTTTTCGGGATCATTTTTAAATCTTTGACAATATATACAGGATGTGACTAGTTGAATGATGTACTCCATAGTAAACAATGGTCTCGAAATGTATAAAATAGGGATCTGAAACCAGCGACCCGGTGAATAAAAGGTTGCCGGCCCGTGATATAGAGTAAGATAATAAATTACCAATAGACTGCAAAGTAAATTATGGTGTCCCAGTAGTTAGACAGATACACCCTTATAGTACTTCTGGAAGACCTGCAGCTGGCTGGTATCAAATTTGTATAAGTTAAACTCTTGATGCGTTCTATGCTTTACTTTTCAAAAAAATATAGAGCAAGATATGATATCTAACTGCTTGCACAAATACACTGTCATGAGCTTCCTACGAGACCTGCAGATGGCTGATGAATAGTTAACACACGCAGACACCCACACACACAAACTTATATACACTCAAGGACGCAGCTTTGTATTTACTACGAAACGTACAGTTTGTATAACGACACCAAGCTCTACATCAGGTATGTTTCTTACATTCTCAGTATAGGGAATTATTATTTTTTATACATATCTGAAGGTTATTTGAAATTTGTTACTCATGTTTTACTTAATAATGATTTTTCCAGGAGTGCTCGCACCATACACAGTCTGGAGGCAGCCAGGGCAGAACTCATCCCGTCCATCGTGGTGCTGCTGCAGAAGCTGTGGCGCGGCACCATCGCACGGATGCGGTACCGCAAGATGAAGGCAGCACTCGTCATATACAATGCTTGGAAGTGAGTAAAATGTACAATCTTTACATAGTATAGAATTGTAGTACTAAAATGCCGAAAATTCAAAGATGTGTGCTAGTTATATTTTACGAGATATATGAACTTAATGTGTTACAGAATTTTTCATTTTAAAAATATTCATAAAAGTCACGATAGTTTGTAATTATCGCTAAATGATAAGTCACAGTAACCATTATTATCTTTTGTATCACTCGTTATCCAATGCAAGCATTTCATTATAATGCAGGTCTAGTGACTAATAAATATTTGTTCCTTTTTTTCTTAGGCGATATCGCTTCCGGCGTTATATAGGCGAACTCCAGAACGAACTCCAAAGGAATCGGGGCCTCGTCAAACGTTGGCCCCCAGCACCAAGAAGAGTGGCGGTTTCCCTCATCCAGGGCGCTTACAGACGCTGGCGAGCATACCTCACCCTGAAACCCATACCTAGGGATCAATGGCCGCAGCTTAAGCTTAAAATATCAGCTGCCAGCGTATTAAAATCCAGGAGAAGTCAGTGGGGTGCTGCTAGATTGTGGAAGGGAGACTACCTTGCTATCAACTCATATAATGATAAATCTAGTAAGTATTTTGTTTGTCTTTTTGTATAAAAGATACTATTAATAAAAGATATATATATATATGGTGACTGGTGAAGCACTCGATTATTGATAGATATACAGGTGATTACATGGTGATTGAATGGTCATGCGGTCACCTGTATTCATGTACAGGTGACTGCATGACCATTCAATATAGTCAATAGTGTGGTAACACCATGAGAATTGCCAAAATTCACTGTATTATCCCCTTTATTTGACAAATATAGTATTTTAGCAACTGCTTGAGATCTTGTTATAGTCAACAGCGAGGTACTTGACTGTGAGTTTAATAAGATAAGTACTTAAGCCTAAAGCATAGTAATTTACTGTTAGGTAGATATTTATAAAAGTTTACATTTCCACATTATTTTTTTATTACTTACAAGTTATCGCTTGACGGTGTTCTCATCTGATGGTAACATCTGAATCCAGTCTATCGCCAAATTGGTAAAAAGTAATTTATCTCGACAGAACGTCGTACTCTACAACTTTTGTTACACAGTTACCTAAGTAAAAGAACTATTTCCTTGGCTTACCGTGGTTCAACCGCAGTACGAATGCCCAACAAAGGTTGAATACAAGAAATCCACGGGAGGGCCGCTGCTGTGGAACTCCCAACTGGATCCTTTACTAGAAGCAGCAGACCAAATCAAGGCGCATGTCCAAGCATTCGTCGACGATGTTCTTATCATCGCCGAAGCGAATACAACGAGCCAGCTTGCAAGCAATATGAAGTGCGCTTTGGATCTAGTATCAGAATCGGGCCGCTCGTTAAAAATGCGATATGCAACTCACGAGACTCAGGCTATGATAATAACAGGAAAACAAAAAAGACTAGAGGTTCCAAAATTTTGTCTGGGGAGCATCGCACTCCAACTATCTCAATCCATGAAGCTTCTGGGCTTAACCATCGGTTCAAACCATAATTTTAAGTTGCACCTGGAAAATACAAAGCAACAAAAATATACAAAGCAGTTGCACAAACGGCGAGAGCTACATGGGGTTTAAACAGTAACATTCTAAGGACGACATACATTGCGATTATATTATATGCGGTCTGTCTGTGGGCACCTGCTGCTGGAAAAAGATACGCAAAGCAGCGACTGGGATCTATTGCTCGTCTTTTTGCCATCAAGAAAGAGAAGCAAAACTCATGGAACTGTCTCATTCAATGCTAGTATGATAGTGGCCAGAATATTGCCTCTGCACCTTAGGGCATATGAAGCACTCCAATTATACATATGCAACAAAGGGAATATGATAGAGCAAGAATAAAGGTTATTGCTTAATAAAAAGCAACAGGTATTAGAGAATATGAAATAATAATAAAAAAAACATCGTACCCGACACCAACTTTTTTGTCTTTGTTTTTATTTGCCCACCATTTCAAACGAATTAAAAACTTCAATTTCCTAAATTTGCCCTACCCCTAGCGAAGCGAATATTCACTTCAGTGCTCCAATAAGTTTTCATAATATTCACATTTTTTGAATAGTTTTTTCTTATTCTCAAAGTCTCAATTGTTCCAGCTGTTTACCAGTCAGCTATGTCCAGTCTCCATCGTTCCCAGAACGTTGGTAAGGCGCTGTTCTCGTGCAAAATCCACAAGTTCAACCGTTACAACAAACTGGCTGAGAGATGTCTCCTCATCACGGATTCAGCGATCTACAAACTGGACGCGAGCACATTCAAGCCACTTAAAAAGCCTACACCTATCACTGAGGTAATTAAAAATACTTTTGTATGTTGGCTTCACAAACAATCTTACTCAGGAATGGAACGCCGCGCGAATAAACATAATACATACTACATAATCGAAAATTTGTTTAACTTGTAACAATTTGTTGTTGACTTTAATCGCGCCAACGCACAGTTTTACTTACGCACGCACGAACGAACGCACGCAAGCATGCATACATGTGTAAACTAAAAGATAAATTATGTGTTTTGTGCAGGTTGGAGCAGTACGAGTTATGAGTAGTGAAGCGCAGCTCGTTGTGATAAGTGTACCATCAGCAAGGAATGACCTGGTGGTAGGGCTGGTACCACCCGCTGATACTCCTGGCGCTACCACAGACCTCGTTGGGGAACTGGTGGGCGTTTTGGCGCATAGATATCATTTGTGAGTTTCTTATCATACACGTAATATAAAAAAATGACTTAATCCTACCTGAATTATCATTTTGTAATTTGTCTGAGTCTGGTCTGGTGCGATGCTTCCGCCGTGGCTAGTTACCATTAACGACGTGCCGCCAAGCAATCAGCTTGCGTACCGATAAAATGCTGTGTAGAAACCATGAGAAGTAACTGCCTCTAACCAGATTAACGTGCATCCATTTTAGATTGTATCAGCACTTACCATCAGGTGTGATCACAGTCAAGGGCTAATCTGCCAGCAATATAACAAACCCAATTAAAAGGCCGTTGTATATTAAAAAAAAGCGCTCTGTAAATTTGGATCGCGAACGATAGTTTTACGTGAAGACATCATAAGCAAACTTTGTTATTGTAAGAAACGATTGAGTAAGCCCGATCGCGCCTCTCTATTGCTTGTTCTGCGCTCGCATGCTCGGCTCACACGGAACGTGGCAATGAGTCATTACATCAAAAACATCTTATGGGTTCTCAACATACAATATGGTCTTAATTTTAATATTTTTTCCGTAGTCTGACTGGGTCTGAGTTGACTGTAGAGGTGGAAAGTGGTGCAACAACCCGGTGTACTTTGGGCGGGAAACACAAAGCGTTACAACTACCCGCTCCAGCAACGCCGACGTCACCTACCGCACCCTTCACGCACGCGCACAACGTGATCACTTACCATCCAGCGTCAGCTATGGCCTAACACGAAACTTAATGGTATTATATTTGTTTTATAATTCAAAATATTGTAAATTTTAATAGACTTTTGAATGATCAATAATCAAGACTAGATTAGTATGGGTTTTGCCATACGTCGCCATGTGAAAGTTTGTACGTCCGTACGTTTTACGTACACGCGTATAAGTCCGTAGGTCTAAACGTTCATATCGACGTGTCATGTGTCGGTGTATCATAAAAGTGTATATCCTTACCTCGGTACGTTTAAACGTGTATGTCCGTACGTCTCTACGTGGATGTGCGTACATCCATACGTACATGTCGTTACATCTAAAGGTGTATTTCCGTACGAGTCTACGTTCATGTTCGTATGTCCCTACGTTCATGGCCGTACATACATATTCTGTACACCTATACAAGTATGCCTGTACGTCCATACGTGCAATTTTTTACGACCCTACGTTCATATCTGTACGTCCATACATGCATATACGTATCAATACGTGCGTGTTAATACGTCTTGTGTTAATTATACGCACCTACTAAACCTGTAAAAAACATTAATATGTTGACTTCGTATCTTTTTGGTAGTTTAATCCATTGGATTTGCACCTACATGATAATAGAAATAGTGTTTTATATGTAAAACTATAAAAAACGAGTTTTAGTCTAGCGCACAGTTTAATGTTAATAATTGTGTCCTTTACTGATTTTATTTAATTTTTACACGTCCTATATTTTTGAAAGCGACCAATGAAATTTTAGTTTAAAGAAAATTAATTAAAAATTTCCATATTTTTTGATTCAGTCTTATTATTCTCTAAACTAAATTTATCCATTTAGACACAGATGATGTAAATCGTTATCTTACGCCAGGTACATATTCAACAAGAGGTTTTTTTTTTTTTGTTAAATTGCTACCAATGTCAAAATAGTTTAGAGAATTAAAATTGATACGTTTAATCGTAATAAATATAAAGATTTTATATTAATTGTTTCTAAGATACATGCCTTAATATAAACTTTAAATTAAGTCGCTTAAGTTAGAAACTTTTATCACAATGGACACTTAAATCGATGGGCATTTTCAAACTTTAAACAATGAAGTAAAATGTGGATAATTTTACAAATGTACACTATAAATAAGCATGATCTTTCTACAATTTACCATCTTACACATTATATATGTTGTTATATATTTTTTTATTGTACTTAATTAAAAACGTCCAAATTTCTATAGGCTTTTAAAACCAACCGCTATGTTACCAAATGAAATTTTATTCTATACTAGTTCTGTAGGGTAAAGTGTTATGGGGCCATTGGTTAATTACGTGAGGTTTTTATTGATTATTTTCAACGCCCCCATTCCCCCCCCCCCCCCCCCCCCCNCCCCCCCCCCCCACACAGATTTATTTAGTATAACAACATCAGAGAAGCAATATTGCGAAAATGCTTTAAGACTACTAAACTTAGTCAATGAGTACGGATTTTTCCATATCCTAAACTAGACCTCTAATATGAAATTTTGTATGAATTTTATCTCCCAAGACAAGGGCATTTAGGGATTTTCTAACCACCCTCAATCCCTCGGGATCCTTACCTAATTAATAAAATGTCCCCTATGTGTTAATAATACATAATGAAAACGGCAACGAACATCACAAGTATTTTTTAATTATACATATATGAATAATATCAGTTTTTAAAAACTATTAATCCAGAATGACCATTCTGGATTGAATTAATAAAAAATAAATAAGTTTTTCAACAAAAATTGCCATATAATTGTCCTCTGTCAGTATTGATGAATTTTCGCGATTCAACGTTGATTTGTAAATTTTTTTTATTAATTTAATTAATATAGGTGTTTAATTAATTTATTTATAGATGTAGCATAAGTTATTCATAAGATACAGGAGGCGTATAATTATTTTATTTTCAGTATTTCATGGATTTTTATTTTTTGATAATTTTGGAAGTTTTTCTATATGAAATAGGAATATAATATTTTAAATTCTGCTATATTTTATGGATTTGTGATATAAATTTAATGTAACGAAACAGTTTTCGTCACTCTTTAATGTCAAACTTTTTTTTATTATTTACTAACGTAATATAGTATAAATAAATTGAGATATACTGTGTTTATTAAATTACTTAAATATAATGTGACATACCTCAAAAAAGTAATTTCGATTTTAAAAGGCAAATTTTATTAGTCTAATCGTTAAACTAGTTATCGTCATTGACTTTAATAACAAAAAAGTGTTAACATTGGTGTCGATTCTACTGCGACTTTCTCTAAATGTATAGAACGCCAATTTCAGATCTACAAACACATCTGAAATTTTTTAAACCCCAATTTCAAATACACAAACACATTTGAAATGTATTAAACACCCAATTTCAGAAATACAAACACATCTGAAATGTATTAAACACCCAATTTTAGAAATACAAACACATCTGGAATGTATTAAACACCCAATTTCAGAAATACAAACACATCTGAAATGTATTAAACACCCAATTTCAGAAATACAAACACATCTGAAATGTATTAAACACCCAATTTCAGAAATACAAACACATCTGGAATGTATTAAACACCCAATTTCAGAAATACAAACACATCTGAAATGTATTAAACACCCAATTTCAGAAATACAAACACATCTGAAATGTATTAAACACCCAATTTCAGAAATACAAACACATCTGAAATGTATTAAACACCCAATTTCAGAAATACAAACACATCTGAAATGTATTAAACACCCAATATCAGAAATACAAACACATCTGAAATGTATTAAACCCGAACTTCAGATCTATTTTAAACGCCAATTTCAGATGAACAAACACATCTGAAATTTATTGAACAACAACTTCAAATGTATCGAGACATCTGAAATTTATTGAACGCCAATTTCAGATATACAAACACATCTGAAATGTATTCAACTACAATTTCATATGTATTAATACATCTGAATTGTATTCAAGGACAATTTCATATGTACAAATACATCCGAAATAGACGAATTTTAGTTTAGAGTAAGCACATCACAATTGACACCAATCGTGTTTTATTTTGTTTCATAATAAATGGTCTATTTATGTATTGAAATGTATGCATTTTTTTCCACGTATTTCGTGAAGGTATTACTTAATTATATAACGGTTGAATAATAATTAATTAATTTTGCGTAAATCAACGAAATGTGTTGTGAAACGTTGTATTTAATTTGTATATAGTTGTTATAATGATTTTGTCAAGTGATAACTGTGAAAGATGTGCCTTCATGTGGTGCCATGCGGTTTGTATTATAATAAACGAACTATTTACTTTTTAAATGTGGTTTGACTTTGTATTATCATAATATAAAATTAAGTTCTCCGCAGAGTGATTCTTGAGGAAGATACACTGTGTATAACTAGTTTTTGAGTAAAATAGTTTAAATATAGTTAGATAGTTGTTGGAAGTATCGGAAATAGCCGAGTAATCCTCTTTTACAGACGTACAAAAAAAGACTGCGATGAAATATATATATTTTTAAGGTAATTATAACCATGTCATATTCTAAAAAAATTGTTTTTTAAAAAACATTAAAAGTGTGTCGTACCAAGTACACATGTCAGAAGTGAAACTTCTATGGCAAACTAGTTTTTAAGTTGTTTATATTTATACAAATTTAAAACTTATTTTTCGAGACTTAGAGGGAGGGAAAAAGAAAGGTATGTTACAAAATTAATGAATTTAATGGTCATAAAAATATTAAAATTGTCAAAATTTAATACAAAAAATCTATTGAAATCTCAAATGAAATGTAAATAAAAATGCCACGTGTTTTTGTCAATATTAGATTTTATTATTTATAATGGTATCCTCGTATGTGGCGCCATAATCCCGGGTGTGCTATAATGCCACAACACCCGGGATTACGTCGGGCGTGGAGATCAACGTCGGGTATTTCAATAAAATATTCCACGATACAATTAGTCCTACCTTATCAATCTCACTATAATAAATTTTTGATAATTAACACAGCAAAGCACCGACCATTTTCAGATAATTAACAAAGCATAACTAGATTTAAATCATACCACCAGAACACGTGGTCGCGTGCGCACTCTATGAAATCCGAACCAATAATGGCCGCCACCCCGGCGCTCGGTGTTATGTCAGCTGTCAACTTTAAAAATGTCAAGTCCGATTAGATTGTAAACCGACTAACAATCTGCGCGCCGTCAATTTAATTTTGTTTATTTTATTTTATATTTTATGAAAAAATAGTATATTAAATGACGAGTGGCAAATTAAAATGCCACATGTTATTTGTAAATATTAAAACTACCTTACCTTCAAACGAATTAGCATAAAAAGCGCTGCACTAAAATTTTACCGTCACGTGCCTAAAGAAGGTGCTCAAAAGACGTTTTTAAATAATTATTATTATCATACGCGCAATGATTGGTCGCCATAATTGTGATGTCAGAACCATATGGGGAGAAATTATGCACCCAGTAATGTAAAAAAAGGTAAGGTTAGTAGCAGCTCATTAACATCCCACTGCTGAGCACAGGCCTCACACATGTAAGAGAGGGTTGTTAGAGCCTAGATTCCCCCCCCCCCCCGCTGGTCTTCTGCGTTTTGGCATGTATAGCTACACACTATATATTACTTCACTCTCATAGTGGGATGTGACTGAAATCCGACACGACCGGAGAGAGTGCAGGACACACGCCGTAACGTGCTCTCCCAGGCACGGGGGTGGAGCGCAGCGCCAACTCCCTAACTTTAGGCAAATATTGAGCCAATCTTTAATATAAAACTCAACATCGATTTTTGAAGTGAAACTTTTTAGGCGCATGAGGGTAAAATGTTTACGAATGAAACGCGTGATTAGCGTCACGAAGATGTGCAGCGATTTTTTATGCTAATTCGTTTGAAGGTTAGTTACTTTTAATATTTACAAATAACATGTGGCGTTTTAATTTGCCACTCATATTATAATTTAATATACTATTTTTCGTCTATAATATAAAAATGAATCTCAAAATGTGTTGGTAAACGCATAACTCGACGCCTGGGTCAATTTTAACAATTCTTGTTTAAATGTTCGTTGAAGTCCAAGGATGGCTTTTACAGCTAGAAGAGTCGAATAATTCCAGGAGAAAACCCTAAAAACAGCCCTTTTCTGTTTCCCATACATACGTTTTCTAACTAAAATGTAGAGTCAATTTGACCTTTAGTGCTATTTAGTAAAGTTCATAATAAATTACAAGTAGTCACTGTTGTCTAAGCAATGTAGGTGTGTTCCTAACGTCAAAGAGTCAATTTGCACTTTATTACCAGTGCTGTTTCATTTGAGCAACATGTTTTTTAGGTGTACATATATTCAGGTAAATTTATTTAGTTTACTTCAGATTCACTAAAATTCAAAAAATAAATAAAATTTTTAATAAAAAAAAGAACCACCTGTGTGTGTTTGTATACGAAACAAACAATTCCGGCGGTTCTTTTTGTTAAATAAAATATTTATTTAAACTTCTACTCACGCTACTCTCCTCCTCACTAAATTAGTAACGTTTACATAAACGTTTTTCGTTTTATAATCTAATCTCTGGGATCTCCCTATTATTATGTATTTACTAATAAGTTTACCTCCAAAGATATACCGTCAAGGAAAACCATTACGTTCTGCTAGGCCGGCTATAGTGTTCATCATTTTGGTGGTTGTGCCAGTAAACACCACGCTTGGCAGACGGGTTGGTGATCGCAAGTGCTGACTACCCTCTCGCATCGTTAAACGTTTAGATAGGAAATTTTAGGCATTTGAGATAAGAAGAGTTTCCGGGATTATGAAGGTTAGTAGTAAGAGGACATTACTGCCACAGAGAGGACAGGGTAGAGCGGTAGTAAGAGCTCGAGGCACCCGGGGTTGCTTACCCGCATGCTTATCTGCACCCTCTGGGTGATCATCTACGGATCGGAAACGTGTTCGCTGACTATAGGCCTCATTCGAAAGCTCAAAGTCGCACAGCGTGCAACGCATATGCCTATGCTTGGAGTTTCTCTACGCGATCAAATCAGAAATGAGGAGATCCGTAGAAGAACTAAAGTTACCGACATAGCATTAAGAATCAGGAAGCTGGAGTCTTAATGGGCGCGGCACATAGTCGTATATACAAATGGATGTTGGGGTTCGAAGGTGCTGGATTGGCGACCCCGCACTGGAAGGTATATACGCACGATAAGGAGGGTCGGTGGTGCCACAAGATCGGGCACAGTGGACATCATTAGGTGAGACCTATATCCAGCAGTGGACATCCAGTGGTTGAAGAGAGTGAGTGAGAGGAGGCTATAAGGTAAATTTCCTCTTATCATTCCAGCGACCTTGAAATGAGATCAAAGTCCGCCTATCAGCGGATTAAAAAACATTATGTACTTCTATAAATATATATAAAACTGTCTCATTGGTCTAGTGGTTAGTGTGTTTGACTACAGACATGAGGTCCTGGGTTCGAGTCCCGGGTCGGGCCAATTCAAATATCAATATTGAGTTTTCTATTAAGATTTTCTCAATATTTGCCCGAAGTTGGGAAGTTGGCGGTGTGATCCACCCCCGTGCCTCGGAGAGCACGTTAAGCCGTCGGTCCTGCGCCTGATCTCTCTCCGGTCGTGTCGGATTCCCGTCACATCGGACTATGAGAGTGAAGGAATAGAGAGTGCACTTGTGTACTATGCCTGCCAATCCGCAGTGGAGCAGCGTGGTGGGTCTATGCTCTAAAAACCCTCGCTCCTCGGAGTGAGGAGGCCTGTGCCCAGCAGTGGGATGTTAATGGGCTGCTACTTACTTTTTTATAAAACCACGATACAAGTGAACCCACTCAAATTTGCACGAATGATTGAGAATATAAATGCAGCTGTTACGAAAACATTTGAGTCCGTAGAAAAAACGTTTCACTTTGAAATAATATATTGGTTTCAAAGAGCTACGTATTGTGCTACGATAAAGTGAATATGTTACAATATTGTATATTGAAAAGCAATCTAGGGCTTAACAGGAAATTATCGGATGCTGTAGGGAAATATGAAATTCAAAGCCTGTACGTGTTTCAGTGTTACAAACCACGTGTCAACAGAACGTGCCGCCTGTTCATTCAGCCGAGATTACTTCGACAGAGTGAGATAGATTGATATTGCTGTCTCCCTTTAAATCTAGAATGTTCGAGTTAGTTCGAAATTCAGGGTTGTCAGTTGTCATAATATTTTCTTTTATAATCCACTGTAAAACTTTATTAAAATTAATAAAGTAAACCTCTGACCAATATATTTGATTTATTATAACTTGTTTTTTGATGTTGTAGATTAACCATCGTATGATCGTTACATATAAGTCGCTTTTTTTGTAGATGCTACTTGAGCTATTAACAAATGTATTTGTAGTGGCAGCATTACATTTATGTATATTTATACACTTTCATATTGTAGAATAATTTTATACCTTGTTTTTACTGAGAAATATTGTATTATATAAATAGAATAAATACACTAGGATATACATTATGAGATACATATATCATAAATATTGTAAAATTAATTATCAACGAACGGATAGATCCGTACATCTCATTTTTATATAGGTAGCAGTCCGTAAGCGCCGTTACCATCTCAAGTGGTCGTAAGGGACTGCGTACCCTGAGACCTTGTCCCAGGTAGATAAAGCAACCACGTCTCGAAATCACGCTCTAGTTATATTTGTTGTCTCGGTAAATACGCGTTGCTATTTATATATTTATAAACGTTATTATTTATAATAGTGTTTCCTCTATCCTTGCAACCAGCATACCGTAACCATCATTCAATCCCTTTCAGTACAGTCCTTCTGACTCAAAAATAAAAGTAAGTAAGTAAATAAGTAGCAGCCCATTAACGTTCCACTGCTGGGCACAGGCCTCCTCACTCCGAGGAGCGAGGGTTTTTAGAGCATAGACCCACCACGCTGCTCCACTGCGGATTGGCAGGCATAGTACACAAGTGCACTCTCTATTCCTTCCCTCTCATAGTCCGACGTGACAGAAATCCGACACGACCAGAGAGAGGTCAGGTGCAGGACCGACGGCTTAACGTGCTCTTCGAGGCACGGGGGTGGATCGCACCGACAACTTCCCAACTTCGGGCAAATATTGAGAAAATCTTAATAGAAAACTCAATATTGATTTTTGAATTGGCCCGACCCGGGACTCGAACCCAGGACCTCATGTCTGTAGTCGAACATGCTAACCACTAGACCAATGAGGCAGTTAAAAAATAAAAGTGAAAGTGCTTTATTGGTGTAGTCTTATTCACATTACCCAAACATCCCACATCGCGTCACTGGTGATCCTACATCACGACACCAGCGACCACCACGTCGCTTCACTAGTGACCTACATCGCTTTATACTCACTATTGTAAGTACATTTGTTGTTGTTTATATGTTACAGGAAAATGGAGATTATTCTTAAAAAACAGACTTAAAAGTCTAATTTAAAAATTGTGTTATAAGTACTTTATTTCAAAATAAACTCTTTTATTTATTTTTGCCTGTATTGCTTATAGCAGCTGTCAGATATAATCCGAAATATGTATCCCATTTTTTGTGTTTTTCTAGTATCGTGATACCGTCTTAGATTTTAAAATCATGTACCATCAAGTGAGATATAACTCAACTTTTAGCCATTAGTAAAGTAAGTAAGTAGCAGCCCATTAACGTCCCACTGCTGGGCACAGGCCTCCTCACTCCGAAGAGAGAGGGTTTTTAGAGCATAGACCCACCACGCTGCTCCACTGCGGATTGGCAGGCATAGTACACAAGTGCACTCTCTATTCCTTCACTCTCATAGTCCGATGTGACGGTAATCCGACACAACCGGAGAGAGATCGGGCGCAGGACCGACGGCTTAACGTGCTCTCCGAGGCACGGGGGTGGATTGCACCGCCAACTTCCCAACTTCAGGCAAATATTGAGAAAATCTTAATAGAAAACTCAATATTGATTTTTGAATTGGCCCGACCCGGGACTCGAACCCAGGACCTCATATCTGTAGTCGAACACGCTAACCACTAGACCAATGAAGCAGTCTTTTTAGCCATTAAACAATCTTTTTTATTTTGTATTTCAAAAGAAAATAAAGTGGCAACCCTGACTATGTAAGGTTGTGTAACTATGGCTACGTACGTAGAGTTGAAGCACTATTGTACTTTGAACGGCAAATAGTAACTTTATTAATAAAGTTTTTTAACTTTAACGGAAAAGGGGGACGGAAGTGAAGTCTTAGAAAATACCTTTAGAAAATAATTGCAATATGACTTCCTTTTTAACCGACTTCAAGAAAAGGAGGAGGATATCAATTCGTCTGTATGTTTGTTACCTCATATCGTCCGACTGGCTGGACCGATCTTGATGATTTTTTTTATAGGAAAGGTGGTGCTCATCATAGGGTTTTTTAAAATCAAATTCTGATGATGGCATCAATGGGAAAACCGGATAAGTCTTAAAATTGCTTTAAGCATGTGCACGGCAAATCGATGAATAAGTCAAGATCACGCCAACCGATTTCGATGATTTTTTTTTATTGGAAAGGATATACTTCAATGGTTGTTTTGTGACACTTTGGTTAGGTTCTGATGATGCAATCCATGACAAAATCATGGAACTCTTCAATTCTTAAGAGCAAATTAACGATACTCGGCTATCCAGATATTTGAGTTGCCTACCGTAATTTCGGTATGATCAGGTGCTAGTCGTAGTTAAATATGAAGATCAATGGATCTCCTCAACGGCTTAAAGTAAGGGTGCGGTTTATGGCAGAAAATATAACTGTCTGTAACCAAATAGCATTAAGCTTACGTTTGTTGCTGCATTGCGATATTTATATTATGTATAAAGCAGTGGTATCCGGGGGGGGGGGGGGGGGNGGGGGGGGGGCTTTTGCATATTAGCATGTGCGCGACAAATGTACGAATAACTCAAGATCACGCCAACCAATTGGAAAGGATATACTCAAGGGTTGTTTAATGATAGTTTGGTTAAGTGTTGATCATGAGATCTCTGAGAAAGTAACGGAACTCTTCAATTCTTAGGAGTTAATTAACGATACTCGGCAGAATCTTTTAAAGACCATCCGGATATTAGAGTCTTAAGATCCCTCAACAAATTCAGCGGGGAGTCCATTATTTAACATCATCATCACAATATAACAATAATTTGTTTTATATAGATTACAGCAAACAACTCCCACGGTGTTTTTTTACCGTCTAAATAATCCTTCAAGTAATAGTAAGACTTTTCTTCTAATAAAGGATTTGAATTTATCGAGTTACATATTAAGAACGTATTTAAATGAGACAAATTAAAAAAAAATCTTTATTTAATTATGGTTTTACATCGCTTTGGAATCATCTAGTATATTTTTCCACTTAGAACGTTTGCTAACAAATTTTACTTGTATATACGATACGGAAAATGTTTGTAACATTTTCAAACAAAAACTACTGGACCGGTTTGAAAAAATTTTTCACCATTAGAAAGCTTTTCTTTCATTAAGCAACATAGACTATATTACTTCCTCAATAAATAGGAATCCCTGATAAAAATGAATAAATGTAACCGAAGGAAACCGCTGGGGAAACTATTGATGATAAAACAAAAAAAATGTTCTACAATATTATAGAAAGTGTTAATATCTACAAAAAAGTCTTTTATACGATATGCCCAACTACTGTAATTATACCACGAAAACTACTTTTTTTACATTTTAAAAGTTAATAACGTTGACGACAATAATCAAATCATATTTTTCATACCGCCTCACTGGTCTAGTGGTTAGCATGTTCGACTACAGACGTGAGGTCCTGGGTTCGAGTCCCCAGGTCGGGCCAATTCAAGATTTTCTCAATATTTGCCCGAAGTTGGGAAGTCGGCGGTGTGATCCACCCCCGTGCCTCGGAGAGCACGTTAAGCCGTCGGTCCTACGCCTGATCTCTCACCGGTCGTGTTGGATCCCGTCACATCGGACTATGAGAATGGAGGAATAGAGAGTGCACTTGTGTTCTATGCTTGCCAATCTGCAGTGGAGCAGCATGGTGGGTCTATGCTCTAACAACCAGCTCTCTTATGAGAGAGGAGGCCTGTGCCCAGCAATGGGACGTTAATGGGCTGCTACTTACTTATTTATGATACATACCTGTGTATTAAACTTATCCAATTAAATGACAAATATTTTATTAAAGACCGTTTAAATACCAGTAAAATACTTTTTAAATTATTAAGAATTTAAAAATGTCTTACTTAGATATATATTTGTTGTAAAGTATAATCTGTATATTCATTATGATTATGAATGTAAGTGTGTATCTAATAATCTGAAAGGCAGTAATTAAAAACCAAGCGAAATAAAGCTTTTCTCTTAGTAAAAATAAATCTATAGTCCAACTTAGTAGACCGGTTGTTGATAATAAAGTTCATTGGAAGACAACAATAAACATAATTGAAAATAGGTATTTTAAATTACAATACCGTTTTATTTGTAGAGCGTGTATTGTGTGTTTACAGAAGCTTTACAGGAATCCGCCCACGAATCGAAAGCCTATATAAATAGTGAAGCTCGGTGGAAACGACAGTCGTAGACAAAGTGTAGCGGCGCTACGAGCTTAACGACGTACCCCGTTTAACGACTGAATATCTGGATATACAGGTATATATAAGCAAGTAAAGTAAGTAGCAGCCCTCCTCACTCATATGAGAGAGGGTTTTTAGAGCATAGACCCACCACGCTGCTCCACTGCGATTGGCAGGCATAGTACACAAGTGCACTCTCTATTCCCAACTTCGGGCAGATATTGAGAAAATCTTAATAGAAAACTCAATAGATTTCGAATAGGCCCGACCCGGGACGCGAACCCAGGACATCATGTCTGTAGTTGAATATGCTAACCACTAAACCAATGAGGCAGTCACAGGTATATATACAAACTAGGTATTCCTTCCTGCCTGCCCCATTGGTTAGCATTTTTGACTACAGACATTAGATCCAGGGTTCGAGTCCCGGGTCGAGCTAATATTAGCTCGAAGTCGCTCCGGTCGTGTCGGATTCCCGTCACATTGGACCTTGAGAGGCCTGCGTATTTGCACTAGAGCAGCGTGGCAGGTTTAAACTTTTAAAACCCTCTCTCCTATGAGTGAGGAGGCCTGTTCCCAGCAGTGGGACGTTAATGGGCTGCTGCTTACCTTAGGTATTCCTTTCGATGTTATTGTATTATTGCGAATGCCTTTTTTGAAGTGATACTTCTTGTCATAAAGGAAAAGCCGCAATAAACTTTTTTTAAATACTATAAAAACAATTTATTGCGCCTTTATAGCTTTAGAAAAGGCCTATGATCGAGTGGTGAGGAATGAGCTGAGGTCAACATTATCTACGTATGAGGTGAGCGGTAATCCAATTCAGGCATCAATCTCTCTATGAGGGTTCTAGTGCCTGTGTCAGAATAAACGGAGCGTACACGGAGTGGTTTCCTGTCGAAAGAGGTGTTCGACAGGGATGTGTTGCGTCACCATGGCTGTTCAACCTTTTCATGGATAAATGTTTGACAGATTTAAAAGAAAGTATGTATGGGTTAAGAATGAATGAATTACTCATCAAATGTTTACTCTACGCTGATGATCAAGTAATACTTGCGTCATCCGCTAATGAGCTACAGGAGATGCTAAATATTATGAATGAAGCTTTGAAGGGGAAAGGAATGAAAGTGAATGTAAACAAAACGAAAGTTATGCTTTTTGAACGGGATGAATCTATGATGAATGGCAATATTTTGATAGATGGGGAACAAGTGGAAGAGGTGAAAGAATTTGTATATTTGGCATCTAAATTTACAAAAGATGGAACATGTGAAAGTGATATTGAAAGGAGAGTTAAAGCAGGGATATGGTAACTTTCCGAACTAGTGGTAGATTTGTTACCAACAGACAGACTATTGACAATTTAAAAGTGGTTTTTGAGCCTACTCGAATCGAGGATATTTTTATTTTGAAAAATGTCTTCACATCCATATTTTGTGTATTGCTGTCTTTATATTATATTTTATGGAAATTTTTACCTCGCTACTGCAACCACGTTAGTACCATTTGTATTTTCTATTTTGTCTGTTGTCAAAATTTTTTACCTAACTAATTTATAGGTCTTGTTTAAATTTATACAAATGTGAAACTTTAGATTTCCGAGACTTAGAGGGAGGGAAAAAGGATATGTCAGGAATTTAATTGACATTATAATTTTAAAACTGTCGACAATTAATAAAAATTATTGAAATCTCAATTGACGAAATGAAAATGAAATTGTTAATAAAATTTTGTTTTTTAATTTAAAATCTAGAAAAGAAAATGTTATTTGTAAATATTAAAACTATCTAACCTTCAAACGAATTCCATCCTGCTTGTAGTTATGATACAGTCTAAGATGAAAACGCGATAATCTGTTAAAAGGCAATTTACCTCTTATACCATCTTTCCATACCATCTGTTCCGTTACCGTTCCGTACCGTTACTTCGGCTCTATCTTCCAAAACGACGGCGGCATTGACCGAGATGTTACTAGCAGGATAAATGCAGGTTGGAAGAAGTGGAGGCAGGTCTCGGGAACAATTTGCGATGCCAGAATGCCCCTTAAATTAAAGGGGAAAATTTATAAGACGATCGTAAGTCCTGTGATCCTGTATGGAGCAGAGTGCTGGGCCACCAAAGGGGAGAATGAAAGGAAATTGCAGCAGTGGAGATGCGAATGTTGAGATCGATGTGTGGAGTGACAAAATTAGATAAGATTAAGAATGAGTATATTAGAGGAAGTGTGAAAGTAGCACCAGTGACCGAGAAGTTAAGGAGTGGAAGGTTAGCCTGGTATGGACATGTAATGAGAAGGGAGGATAGCCATGTATGTAAGAGGGTCCTAAATATGATGGTAAGCGGCAGGGCCGGGAGAGGGCGACCAAAATAAGTGTGGATGAACTGTGTGAAAGATATGTGTGTAAGGGGTTAGAATGTAGAAATGACAGCGGATAGAGTGAAGTGGCGAAAGGAAACATACTGTGTCGACCCCACCTAGTGGGATAAGGGCAAGGACATGAGTTTCTACATAACATCGTACTGGAACACAAATCTTTTGCTTGATGGTACGTATTTGCAGGTAGGCTCGTACTTAGCCACGGCCGAAGCCTCCCACCAGTTCACCCTCAGATAACTCTACTAGGAAAGCAATGCCATCAAAAAGCGTAGTATCATTTCAACAATAACCTTTAAATTCTATGAAAAACCGAACAATGGATTTCTGTTTAAGCTCGTATACGTACGCCCACCTTGTAACCTTTTGCTATTACTAGAAAACCTTTGAATGGCATTCTATTCAAGCTATTAATAGAAAAATGAACTTTTGTAGACTTTACCTTTTCATTGTGAAAAATTTTAGTGATGCTGTAACAATAGAAAATAGAATAGAGAGATAAAACGATCTTTAAAATTGTTTTATCTCTCTAATAAGCCATTGCTCGTTGAAGAATATTCTTAATTGATGTAATAAGGATATTATCTACCTATAATTCTTATGTGGGTGTGTATGTCACTGAACTCCTAAAACGATCAATTATATTAAAAATTTTTTGTGTATCTTAATATGGATTCGAGAATGGATTTAATTAACAATTCGATTTGATAAATAAGGAATTTACTTTTGCCCTCTATCTAGTATTAATGTAGTGATTGTAGTTTATGTTCTAGGAATCTGCCGAGCCCTTTTCGCGTAAATATAACTTGAATTTTGGCAAGATATTAACACTAGACAGCTTCTTAAAATTGCTGATATTAAACTTGCTAATTGCTACAATATTAGTACCGCCAAGATTTTAGTTTGATCGATGTTAATGTTCAATCTCATCGCATCTCCTGCAGCAGCCACCTCTACTGAACTACTGGCTGTTTACTTTCAGAGTTCGTTATATGCACTATATGCTATATTATATTATTGACTTATAATCCATTAACAGCTATGCCTTTCGGTATGATGCTGTGTAATAACCTTAAGATGTATTCGGTTTCACCAGATTATCGCACTTTCCTCTTAAACTGTATAAATACTATAGATCAGGGTTGGTGGAGCTTTTTTATATACATGCAATATTATTTTATACAATTTTTTAGTCTTATTGATAAAAAATAATTATAATAAATTACCATTTCACCGCCAACCATCATTTTGAAGTAGGCAGTCGATGGTATTGCTTGGAATCCTGTGGAATATCCATCTTAACATCAATGTTTGAGGTCAATGACGCTAAATAGCTCTAACTACGGCGATTTATCATCACAGTTAACCTGTCAGCGATAAAAAAATCTTTAAATTCCATTTCGAGCTTTCATTTTCTTTCTTAGGGAACTTCTACTTGTTTTTATTTAAAACCCATATTAAGGTAGTTGTGAAAAAATATGTAATCCGCCATTTTGTAAAGGCGGCCATTTTGAATTTACTTTAAATGATTTTTTTTTCTATACCTCCAGTACGGTGGCCGCAGACTTTTTATTCTTTATTGTTTCATTTTATCTTTATTTTTTATTCCTTGCTATTTTTATTAATTTATCTTTACATTTTCGTTCGTTCGTTTTACATTATTTTACATTACTTTGCATTATTTTACATTATTATTTATTTTACACATTATTCCGCATACAGTATGATGTTTTGTTCAGCTTTTTATTAGCTAGGGACAAGACTTGATCAGTTTCTATACGTGTCGCTCTTAAAACTCTTAAATATGAGTTGGACAATGTATCTCTATTGTCACGTCCTGTTCTTAACTATTGCTATCCTTGCTACTTTCTCGCAGTAGTTCGAAAACATTTTTGTTTCCTTGCTGTCACCGCATAAAATTAAGGGGACGGAGTTCCTGCACAGATTCAGATTCAGGCCTTGTATTAAGTCCATTTTACTACGGCTGTGCTGCGGGCAGTCCAATATCAGGTGTAGTATTGACTCTTTTACACTACTGTCGCAGACACAGCTCGGACTTTCCTTACATCCAAATCTATGCAAGTATTCTGCAAATCCACCATGTCCCGTTAGGACCTGAGCCAAGAGGAGACTGACCTTTTTATTTTTTTAAATTTTCGCGCGTGTTGAATTGTGGGCAGGAAGATTTTTGTGGTGGAGGCTGTCTGTCCACTTTCGTACCGTTCCGCCCATTTTACCACAGTTTCCCCTCTTATACTTCTTTTTATGTAAGAGAGGGGACAACTGTCGTAGGCGGACCTCGTCTTCAGTTTCTCCACAGCCTCCCTCGCCAGAAAGTCAGCTCTCTCGTTCCCGACGATTCCTACGTGTGCCCTCACCCAGTAGAGGTCCACGACCCTGCCCCTTGCCCTCATGAGGTTTAAGTTCCTCTTGATGGCAAAGGCCAAGGGGTGCGAAATCTCGACGCCGCCTAGCGTTTCCAGTGCCGACCTGGAGTCACTAAGAATACTCACGGATGGCAGTAAAATGGATGGAGGGGTGGGTGCAGCTCTGACATGCTGGGGGGATGGGGAAGAGACTTCATATAAAAAGTTTCGACTCCATTCCTACTGCACGGTGTATCAAGCGGAGCTTTACGCACTGTATCAGGCGACAGAAGTCGCCCTAAAGGCCAGCGACGCACTTTAAATGATTGTAATTATATCAGATATAACTCTCGATGGAAAGTCAAAATTTAACTACTAAATTTAACCTAACCAAATTAACAAACAAGGGTCAAGCTAAAAAAAAAGTTTAATAACAATAATAACATGCTGTTTGAACGAGATGTTTTGTTTTAGAACCATGCGACGACACCTCGGAATAACGGGCACAGTGTTATGGCTGGGGTTTGTTATGACAGTGTCAGCTATGGATGGGATCCCTGATAACTTCTATCAAGTAAGAAAGTTAACCGTTAAGTCACATTTATTTGAATAGACCTTAATGAGCTTCGCATCACGTAAAATTAATGTGTTTATCTTATTTATTAGTGTATATTTGACGGCTTCGCTGACACAATTGTACGAGTACTCCTTTCGCTAGTAGATTTCCTGGTTTCGATACTCGGCAGGGCAAATTTTTCATTTTTCTGAGTGCGGACTGGTAGGTGGTGACAGTTGAGGCTAGTTACCCTACCAGCAAAAGCGCCCTTAAGGAAATTATTTGATAAAACCATATGGTAAATTATCTCTTACCATAATATAGGCTAAGATGGAAGCGTAGCACTTTTGTATTATTGATTAAGGTCTCATAAGCAGCCCATTAACGTCCCAATGCTGGGCATAGGCCTCTTCACTCATAGAAGAGAGGGTTTTTAGAGCATAGACCCCCTAACCTGTTCCACAAGTGAACTCTCTATTAGTTTATTTCTAGTGGGATGTGATGGAACCGACAGCTTAACGTGCTCTCCGAGGCACGGAAGTGGAGCACATCGTCAATTTTCCAATTTCGAGCAAATATTGAGAGAATTTTAATAGAAAACTCAATATCTCATTTGAATTCACTTGATCCTGGATTGGAAACCAGGAGGTCATGTCTATAGCTAAACATGCTGACCACTAGACCAATGAGGCAGTAATTGAGGCAATTTCACCTAATCTTAACTGATAAGATTGCCTTCCAATCCAGGATCAAGTGAATTCAAATGAGATATTCAGTTTTCTATTAAGATTCTCCGTCGGTCCTGCGCCTGATCTCTTTCCGGTCGTGTCGGATTCCCATCACATCGGACTATGAGAGTGAAGGAATAGAGAGTGCACTTGTGTACTATGCCTGCCAATGCACAGTGGAGCAGCGTGGTGGGCTATGCTCTAAAAAACTTTTTCTCATGCGAGTGAGGAGGCCTGTGCGAAGCTGTGGGGCGTGAATGGGCTGCTACTTACTTTAATAAAGTCAAGTGCTTCCAAGATTAGTAGTCTGTCGTTATAATTTATTGTTATCAGCCTTTAACTCGTCTTACTCTTCATAACATAAGCTGTCAGCCAGTGAAAGTCACGTCAAAATGGGTTTAACCCTATCAAAGCTGAAACAAACAAACAAACTGACGAGTTTTTTAATATCAAACACACCGATTGTCTTCATTTGTATAGATATCATAGATTATTTTTGTTTATATTTATATTTTTTTATTTAGGGAGAAGTAGATGGTGACGAGAGATTCTTGTCGCCATATGATATGTCCAACGTCTACGACAATAGGGACTTTTTAAAGAAGAACCTAAACCTGTTCAAGCTGATGAAAATGCTACAGCAAGAGAGGAACTCTTTAAACAGGTTTATATTTACATTACCTTTATAAATATTAATCGTCTACTGTATGTCACAGTAAAGTAATTGTAATATATATGTCGGAGAATAAGGGAGAAGAAGAGAAGCATAAAGTGTTCTCCGCCAACATCATCGTTAGTGACATCCATAATTCAATTTCCATACTGTGGGCTTTGGTGGGTAATATTAGTGCAATCAAATATTTTATTAATTAACTCAGATTATAATGTTCTCGATATCAATGTACACAAACTCATTAATAATGATACCTAGGAACGTGACAGTTTCAATAGTCGACCGATCCGGCGCACAGCCACTCGAGAACTAGAGAGTTTGCCGCCGGCTCACGATACATGACTCTGTCCCACGTCTATAGATAGATGGCGCCAGCGTTCCACAGACTACTGCACTTCGACATATATATTGCCATTCTTAAAGAAGTAACACAAGGAAATAGAGTCTTGGGGAATTCCAAGACTCTCCAAGAGTCCTTATGATTCAATATCTGTTTGGGTAATTTGGTATATGAAAACTGTCTATAATAATAATATATATATATTATTTATTTGGGCATAAAAAGCATGATACCGAATGAAAATACCCTGGACCCCTAAACTAGGTAAGCCCGTGACTTAGGGGTCAGTGTCTTCCCAAGTTAACAATTTCTTCTACGCCTAATCTACTTATTTAAGGGAAAATTTAAAATGAAAACTTAATTTAAAACTAAAACATAAGATAGATAATATAAGGTACAAAATTAATATTAGTAGTTGTGTGTGTGTACGTATGTATGTGTGTGTATGTATGTATGTGTATGCGTGGGTGTGTGTGTCTTTTGCCTTATAGTCTAGATCATAAAGAAATTTTTTTTTTTCAATGTGTGGCTATTTAATTTAATTTTTTTTATTGTACAGCAATTGAGACATGTAGGGGAATTGACGCGTCGCAAAGGCGCTTCTTGTCCAATGCATTTATTGCGGAAGTCTTCGTGCCTGTATAGTAGGTATTTCTGGGATTATATGTGTTTTATGGGAGCGGATTACACACCTTTCTATGTATAATTTGCGTACAGTAAGTAAATCAGTTCCCTTATAGAGTTCCTGTGTTGGAAATCTTCAAGGCTTTCGCAACGTTGCCCTTATAATTGCTTTTCTGCACGTTCGACTTCAATCATGTGCAACTTGGCTGCGCCTCCCCATAATAATTTTTAGGTTCCAGAATTGTTTTTCCTTTTAAATCATGCGGTTAGCGCTTAGCTGTAAATACAGTACAATATAGTGTGACACGTTAAACGTGTCGCATAGTTTAAGGCATTCTAATTCACCGAGAGGTAGGCTTCGTAGAGATTAGTGCTTGACTGTCTCTTCATCTGATGGTATAGATGTATTTATTTAGGATCACCAACACATAAATTAAACTGTAACTTTCCTCATATGATCTTTGTAACTATATTTATAGACCAGCATATGACTACGTCGACATAAACTGGCCAGAATGGGGTATCAAGGAACCTGATGTGAAGAGGATGGTACCATTGAATGGCAGTACAAGCGAGAAGAAGGAACCCAAGCCACAAACTAATACCCAGCCCCCACGCAAATTGAAAATAAGGAAAGGCCAAGGTACATTATTAAATCATGAGACGATCACAATGAAATATCAATAACAAAGGGTTTCTCTTCTTGTGATAGTAGATTCTATAAGAGACGCTCTCAAATATACTCTGTCGATTATAGAGGCTTATTTTAAGCTTTGGTTGATTAGTTATGATCACAGGAAAACCATTCAAAAACTTAATTATTCAAGTAGGCTTGTACAGCACTTTTGAATCGTCAAAAATCCATATGTTATTTCAATGTACGACTGACGATGATGTTAAAGTCGAGGACTTTTGCATCCTATTCTGAGAAAAGCCCGCAAAAACTCAGTTGGATGTCCCTGTTTTTATCATCATCATTAGAATATATATTTTTAATTTAGTCTGTTTCGTTTATAGCAATTCACTCATACGCTTTTTTATCTTTTAAGTAGTCTATCAAATTATAAAAACGATGTCTTAATAAGATTTTTTTTTAAATATAAAATATGGCGGGCATTTAACTAGCATCCTTTAGAAGTTACGATACCCTTAAAGTTAACATGGACTGTTAGTTATTTATATAAATTCTAGTAGGCTGCATAAGATTAACAACTCATTTAAGGGTAACTGTATACGTTTCTATAATAAACTCCCACAAGACGTTCTAGAGATATCAATTAACAAATTCAAAGTCTATGTTAAAAGAAAGTTGATAGAAAAATCGTATTATAAGTTGCAAGATTACTTAGACGATAGAAACGCGTAGGAGTGAACGAATTGCTCCAATTTGAATTGAAATATATTAAAGAAATATAATATCTTGATGATGATGTTAAAACAAAAATACTCGACTGAGTTTATTGTGAGCTTTTCTCTCTTTTTACTTTAGATTTAAAGCCGTTCTAAAATATCAAGTTGGCATATTACAGCACTTTTGAATTGTCAAATAATATATATTTTTCGGAGAATAAGAGAGAACGGAGAAGCATAAAGCACAGTGGCGTAGGATTGTCCGCCGACAACGTTATAAATTGGATTGTTTAATTGCTTATACTGTGGGCGTTCGTGGGTAATGTTGGTGCAATCAAACACTTTGTTAATTAACTCGGATTATAATGTTCAATCACTTAATGTTCCCAATATCAATTTACACAAACTCATTAACACTAATAGCTAGTAACACGACTGTTTCAATAGTCGACCTCTCCGGTCTACCGCCACTCGAGAACTGCCGAGAGACGGGCCGGACTGCCACTTATTGACTCTGCCCCTACGCCGATACACAGATGGCGCCAGCGATCCACAGACTATTACACACGGACCAGCGATCCACAGACTCTTGCACTCCGACATATTTTTTTTCTTTTCCACACTCTAATTCTAATGTATGTCTGATGATGGTACTCAAGAACGACTTAAAATCTAAAGTTACGTGGGTTCCTTCGCGCCCTGGTCCGAGAAGAACCCACAACAAACTCAGTCGGGTATTTTGTTTTTTGTTACCATCATCATTACAATATATTAGGTTAATATATTTCAATTCAAATTAGAGCAGTTCATTTACTCCCACGCGTTTCCATCGTCTAAGTAATCTTGCAAAAAACTTTCTTTTAACAAACACTTTCAATTATTAATTGCCATCTTGTGGGAGTTTATTATAGAAGCGTATACAGTTACCCTTAAATGAGTTGTTAATCTTATGCAGCCTACTAGAATTTATAACAAGTTTGTTTTGGTTTCGTAAGTTATATGATGTACATTCACTCTTTTTATTAAAAGAGTCAATGTTTTTATGTACATACAACAAGTTTTCTAATATATATACGCAGTGAACTGTCATTATGTTAACTGCCTTGCATTTGTTTCTTAGCGACTCTCTTGGACCCATATTTTCATTACCCCAAAGTAGAATACCGTATGACATAATGCTGTGAAAATAGCTGAAATATACCACTCTGGCAGTATCAACATCTGTCAGACGACAAATTCTTTTAATGTTGTAAGCCGCTTCAATGCCATCCTCAGTCGTACATTAGAATTAATGTGTGGAAAAACATTATGTTTGACGATTCAAAAGTGTTATAACAGGCCCACTTGAATAAAGATATTTTGATTTGATTTATTCTAAGTCATAATAACGTGAGACATAATTTAACAAATACAATAATAACAGTGGACTTTTTGCTTATTCGATGGCCTCGCGATAAAGGTTTGACGTAATATTTTGCATAATATTAAATACAAAAATAGATTCTAATGCGTCATATACTGTCTGAAACAGTAATACTGAGTAATATATAGGTTGTTTTTAATATTATATAAGCAAGATAAACATACACTTAGTTTGCCTTTGCACTAGTGTTGAGTGGAACATTATTTGTAATTGAGTTTGTAAGAGTAGCCTCTTTTTTTTTCTCTTTAACTTTAATAAAGTGAGGCGTATTGTGAGAACTACTTCTCTTAGTTTCTTTTTTTAAAAAGATTTTAGACAATTTTTACAAATAGGTGAGGTACAAATATAGATAACGGTATTATTTTAAATTCAGAGGAAGCAGATACTCTGAAGGATCTCAATGCAATGCTCAGCAGAGCTTCTCAACAGGTGGGCCTAAAAATGAACATGGATAAAACGAAAGTTATGGCTAATATCCATGTTCCACTCAACCCAGTCAAAATTGAGAACTCAGCACTCGAAATAGTGGACGAATATACATACCTGGGACACATAAACCAGTTATGTAGGTCCAATTTCGACAAGGAGGTCAACCGCCGAATCCATCTCGGTTGGGCAGATATTTTCGTCTGCACTGCCTGAAGACAAAGCTCTTCGAACAGTGGATGTTGCCAGTGATGACCTACGGTTGTGAGACGTGGTCGCTGACTATGGGCCTCATGCGAAAGCTCAGAGTCGCTCAGCGTGCGATGGACAGGGCTATGCTTGGAATTTCTCTACGTGATCAAATCAGAAATGAGGAGATCCGTAGCAGAACCAAAGTCACCGACATAGCCCTACGAATCGCGAACCTGAAGTGGCAATGGGCGGGGCACATAGTCCGACGGACCGATGGACGTTGGGGCCCGAAGGTGCTGGAGTGGCGACCCCGCACCGGGCGGCGCAGTGTAGGGAGACCCCCCACAAGGTGGACCGACGACATAAAGAGGGTCGCCGGTAGCCGCTGGAGCCATGTCCAGCAGTGGACGTCTATCGGTTGAAGCGACGATTATTTTAAAGTGTGCCCATTAATTTTATTTTACTTTTGATGTTCTAGTTATTTTCAAATATGTGTCGGATTTAAGAGAGGTCAGTGGCAGACATCAGAAGGAAACGTAGTTTATAAACAAACCCAGAAGCGATTCGGAAATCTTATTAAAAATGCGTATGCTACACCCGACAAATGATTTCTGGACTTTCTTCACTCTAAAATATGGCATTACAAGTTTGTTTTTATTTCTTGTATTAATATTGTGTTTCGCTCCTTTGAGAATAGATTTTTTTTTATTTTTCTCTGAAGGAAACGCGAGATCCTAATTGATATATGGCACGTACTACTCTTTTTTGTAAAATAAATACAGTTTCAATGTCCCCCGTCCTACCTTTACAAAAAAACAACTTTTTTTTAGTGATTATAACGTTCAAGTACAGAAATGAGGTTTCAGTCTTGGGTTGGGCTAATTAAAATCGACATTGTGTATAAGATTTTCTATATATTTGCCCTGTGTTATGTAGTTATCGGTGTGCTCCATTCCCGTGCCTCGGAGCCTAAGCCTTCGGTCCTGCACGTGATCTCTCTTCGGTCGTGTCGGATTACCGTCACATCCCACTATGAGAGTGAAGGAATACAATTGAGCAGCGTGATATATCTATGCTCTAAAAACCCTTTCCCCTATGAGTGAGAAGGCCTGTGCTCAGCAGTGGGACGTTAATGGGCTGCTACTTACCATACCTTACCTTTTATATATATTTTTCAGCAATTCCGACACTCTGCTACTTCAAGCTGTGCTCTTTCAGAGTGTATTCCTAAACTACTCAAGATAACTGTTAATATATGACGGAGGCGAATATAAATATATTACTTACGAGTCCTTAATGCGTTTCATTTCTTTACTATGCCTAGACTTGACTAGACTAGCTATGTGTATTTTTACTGTCGCTTTTTCGTTTCATCGTCTTTCAAATCACAACGAAATATTTGTAATGATGATGGGTAAAAGAAAGGAATATATTTTGGGTTCTTAATGATAGTAAAAATGAGTGTACTCGACTGAGTTTGTTGTGGGAACTTCTCAGAACTTAGATAATTATAATTTCATCATTAGATTACAAAAAGAAACTTTCACTTACCAAATAAATATGAAAAACATATTTAACATTGCAAATGTTGCGAAAACACCTTGTGTTTTTACGCGAATTTCCTGTTCCCTAGAATTTTCTGAAAGAATGAACACTATGTTACTATTTAACAACAGATATCTGCAATTTTTTTTGGGTTACTTGAAAATCACGAAAAAACACGTATCTTAACTTTATACTGCTGTTTTATATCAATTACAAGGAAATACATACATACATAGCATCACGCCTCATTGCCATAGGAGTAGGCAGAGACAACGTCCTTCCACTTGCCACGATCCTTGCATATTCCCTTCGCTTCTTTCATTCTCATTAAATCTTTCATACAACTACGTCGGTTTAAAGTACTCTTGACTTGGCTCTTAAAATGTCCTCGATTTGATCCAGGAACGTTCGCCTTGGTCTTCCCCTTCCAACTTTCGCATTCACTCTTGACTCATAAATCCTTTTGTCAGTCTCCTTTCGTTCATTCTCTCTAAATGCCCAAACCATCTGAGCATACCTTTCTCAATTTTAGTCACTACGTCTTCTTTCATACCACAACGTTCTTTTATCACACTATTTCTTACTCTGTCACTCAGTTTTAATCCACTCGTGCTTCTCAACGTTCTCATCTCTACCGCATTTATTTGACTTTTGTGATTCTTCTGCCATACCCAACTTTCACTACCCATAAGTGTTGGCACCAACACTCCAACATGCACAGCCAGTCTAGGCCTTTGAGACACCANATCGTTGATTTGCTCCTAAGAATTGAAGAGTTCCGCCACTTTGTCATGGATTCCATGATCAGAACCTAACCAAAGTGTCACAAAACAACCCTTGAAGCATATCCTTTCTAATAAAAAAAGAATCATCGAAATCGGTTGGCGTAATCTTGAGTTATTCGTCCATTTGTCGCGCACATGGTTACGCAAATTTAAGAATTATCCGGTTTATTCATGGATTCCATAATCAGAACTGGTTTAAAAAAACATGGGACTCTATGACGAGCACTACCTTCAAGATCGGTCCACCCAGTCGGGAGATATGAGGTAACAAACATAAAAAAAAATACAGACGAATTGATAACCTCCTCCTTTTTTTGAAGTCTGTTAAAAACGGTATAAAAGTAAGTTAAACGTTAAAAAATCCTCAAAAGACCATCCACAAGAATGGTATGCGGGATTTTTTTTGTAAAATGTGTAAAAGTTATACAGAAAAAAAATTTTGTAAAATTTTCTCACGCTTATAACTTTTTTAATTTTCAATGTAGGGCAAAATGTTATATAAACATATTTGTATGAAAAGCTATTTGTTACAAATTATGTTTTTACAAATTTTTTGTGGCACACATAGTTTCCGAGATATCGCGAAAAAAGTGTTTGAGCCCCTTTTTCCAAGATGGCGACAGGTGGACAAAGGCGGTAACCCCACAAACTTGGGGTTAAGCTTCTATTGATACACGTCCTAAAAATAAAATTACGTTCGCTTCAAAATGCAATAATAGGTCCTTAAATTGTAAAATGTCAATGGAGAATGTTGTGGTATAAAGAAGATGTAGTGACTAAAATTGAGAAAAGTATGCTTAGATGGTTTGGGCACGAAGAGACAATGGATGAAAGGACACTGACTTAAAGGGGACTTATGAGTCAAGAGTGAATGGGAAAGTTAGGGCAAGAAGACCAAGGCAAACGTTCCTGGACCACATCAGGACATTTTAAATGGGGCCAGGGCGAAAGATACCGACGAACTTGTATGAAAGGTTTAATGAGAAAGAAGCGAAGGAGATATGCAAGTATGGTGGAAAGTGGAAGGACGTGGTTGCCTTCTCTTATAGGAATGAGGCGTAATGTATGTAGTATATATATATAAGTTGTTCAAATGTATCGGATTGGTGAGAAACACCCAGCAGAGACACAATGGCCTGGAAACCATGTGATGGGACAAGTGGATTATCTTTTAGAGATATAGCATATTCTAATCCGCAGCTGGCACGATTAACTTACTCTTGATAAAAAATTTACGTGCTTGATTGTTCTTTACCGTGAAGCAAAACATCGAGAAGAAAATTGCTTAACCTGGAAGTGATTCTGGAGTATGTTAACCCCTGTATCCTACGAGGAAGGAGGCCTGTGCCCAGCAGTGGGACATTAATGGACTGCTACTTACCTTTTATCTTACCAAATACATGACGCCAAGCAAAAAAATATATTGTCCCAAAGCATTGTTGTGTAGTAACCATTGGATGACAGTCAAGCGCTAATTCGTTAATAATTAAAAGATATTTATAGATATAAGTAACAATAATACCGACATAGTTAGCAATTAAATCTGCATACGCAGCAAAATCAAACAACTTGCTCGGACATCTATGCTAATAAATAAAACGCATGGGTCTGTTTGTATGTTGAAAAAAAATTGTTTCTAAAAAGATATTCGTTTTTAAATGTTAATTTTTATAGTGCTACACTTTTGATAAAGATGACAAACTTTAAATCTAGGAACGGCTGGGTTGATTTGATTATTATTGGTTTTGAATCATTTCTGGAAGTCCAGGTAAGGTTTAAAAGTTGAGTAAATATGATAAAAATGCTTAAAATATAAAGGAAATTAGTAGAAAGTTTTTTGGGGTTATGAAATCTATGCGAAGATTGCAAGGTTTCCTTCCTATTCCCACCAAAATTATGTTAGCACAATCCCTCCTTCTCAGTATTCTCGACTATGCTGACGCATGCTTCCCCGGTCTCACTGAGGATCAGTTAAACAAACTCAAGCGACTTCAAAACACTGCCATTCGGTTCATATTTGGCTTACGCAGATATGACCATATATCAGAATTTCGTACAATGCTCAGGTGGTTACCCATCAGACTTCGCCGGAATTTGCACATTCTCTCTCTTCTCTATTGTGTACTGTTTAACCCAAAAACTGTCGTGTCGAGGAGCTTGCACTTAAGTCGAAACACTGCAAAACAATTTTTTTTTACAAATCATTCACGATTATTTGAATCAACTTATGGAACGCGCTTCCTGTGAAAATTCGTCAGTGCCAGAGTATCTCCAATTTTAAGAAGTGTGTAGTGGAATATAAAGCACAAGGGCGTAGGGTTCTCCGCCGACATCGTTATTAATTGTATCCATTATTTCATTTCTTATTCTGTGGGCGTTCGTGGGTAATGTCGGTGCAATCAAACACTTTATTGATTAACTCGGATTATAATGTTCAATTACTTAATGTTCCCGATATCAATTTAGACAAACTCGTTAGCTTGGAACGCGACAGTTTCAATAGTCGACCACTCCGGCCGACCGCCACTCGAGGACTGCCGAGAGGCGGGCCGGACTGCCACTTATTGACTCTGCCCCCACGCCGATACAACGATGGCGCCAGCGTTCCACAGACTCTTGCACTCCGACATGTATATATTTATTTGTATGTATGAGTATTTGTATGTATTTACAATATTCTGTTTATACACACCACTTACCTACTCTCTCCTTTCTTTGACGGGTTCCCTAACGCCAGGGTTGTCTGGAAGAGATGACTAATGAGCGATAAGTCCGCCCAATTGCACACTAAAAGTACCTTATACTGAGTAATTGTAAATCTATTTTTAGCGTGGTGTTCAATAAAGAATTTATTATCTATCTATCTAAAAATAAGTATTTCTTTTTACCTTAGATACCAGTTCTACTTTGATGTTAAAAACATTCGACATTGACAACCAGCAATTTCTGATCGCAACTACAATGTTTGACGGACTTTGGCGTAAAGGTTCCGGTTTAATTCTACTCCGGAAATTGTTTCCGTTTGAAGTTGTCATTTTTACGTCGACAGTAACTGGTGGAGATATTAATTTTCGAGTGGGGAATTTTACAATGGGATAAAATTGATGGTAACTCAAGAGAACGATATACTCTATTTGTTGCACGAAAAGAGTAAAGTGTGAGATATTATATAAACAGTAAATATATATCAAAAATGTTAAAAATAAATTTCAGTCGTGTGCATAGCTGTAAATTACTTAGTTACGTAAACTTATTGTTAGTTTATTATCAGAAACGATGTCAAGGAAACAGTTGCTTTACTTGTTTTAGATTTAGTTATAAACACCGTCATATGTAATTAGAAGACAATTTATTTCTTGTTCTGATGAAAAAAAAAAGGAAAATTTGTGCAATAAAGACTCAATCAATCAATTTTCGGCTTGCCAACCCACAGTGCAGCAGTGTGGTGGGTCTATGCTCTAAGAACTCTCTCTTCTATGAGTGAGTAGGCCCGTGGCCAGCAGTGGGACGTTAATGGGCTGCTACTTCCTTAGCTAATCAATTTTCGGGAACACCACTTGCTAAAAACAACAGCTATCATATGACGGTCAATTACACTTTCCCGGCGGGAGTAGGGAATCCTGAAGCTCCTGTTAAATTGAATGTATAACTTTTTATTAGTTATTGTATTATCACTGAGCAGTGTACAAAATTTTAAACGAATCCAGCCATCATAGACTGTGTCATGATTAATAGAAAAATTATGCCCAGAATCCATCTGCTACCAACGAGTATTCCACTAATTTAGTCATATCGCTCGAAGACAGCCAGATAATCTATAGAAAACGGTTGCGGTAGAAAGGGCCCAAGGAAAAAGACCAAGGGGTCGCTCACCTACCCGTTGGTGTGACCAATTAAAGAATATAACGAGACTAGCCTTTCCAACTATCCTAAAAGAAGATGATGGAGAGAAAAATTTTTTTTTTTTTAATTGCTGACAGATTAGCGCTTGACTGTGATCTCACCTGATGGTAAGTGATGATACAGTCTAAGATGGAAGCGCGCTAATCTGTTAAGAGGCGATATGCCCCTTACGGTTTCTACACAGCATCGTACCGGAACACAAGTCTCTTTGTTTGGCGGTACGTTTTTGCTGGTAGGGTGGTAACCAGCCACAGCCGAAGCCTCCCACCAGTCCAGACTCAGACAAATTAGAAAATACAATTTCCTAAATTCGTCCTACTGGGGATCGAACCCGGGACCTCCGCTAGCAAAGCGAATACTCGCACCACTGCGCCAGCGAGGCTGTCGAAAAATAGCAGCTTATGCAGGTAATAAGGCGTATAAGAGCAGGCACGACCTTCAGCAATGAAGTATACGGAAATGATGATGAGAAAATTCGTTTTCAAGACATTTATTTTCTCAACAAAGAACACATAATGTTCACCTAAGGTGAGAATTATACATAGATTTAAATTGAATTTGAAGTGGCTAAAAGTTTCTTTTATAATCTAGACAATAATGCAACAGAAAATATGTTCATGTAATTACCCACACACACACAAAACACACAACTACACACACATATTCATACACTACCACACCCATGAACAGGTATAAGTATTCTTTTTCTCTTAATTTTGAAAACTAGGCGAAATATCTTGTAAAACCCCATAAGGCACAGTCTTACCTAGTTTAGGGGTCCAGGGTATTTGAATTATGTATTTTTCTTTTTTTATTCCCAAATAAAATAAGTTATTTAAATTAAATTATTCGTACGCCTTTGAAAAATTTGTTTTTAATCCCATAATTCTTGGTGCTATATTGATTTATATTTTGTATAAGTTTTTTTTAATGAAATTGTAATTGTGATTTGATTTGATTTCATTAATATTAAGTATTTTGTTGTCATTATAAAATTTTGTGCTTGGTGTTAAAAAAATCATATTTATTTTGCTTTAATTACTATATTTGCAATTTTTTCCATAGAAACGCTAAATCATTGCGTGTAATGTCACGTGTATATCATTACTCTTTATGAAACACCTTATTCTTAACACATTATTGATAATATGCTTCTGTATGCAAATTTATTAGTAGGTCAAGTCAAGTTTGACGTTTGAACTAAGTTAGTAATAATTGCAATGTATTCGTAAGTTATTCCTTGATGTTTCCTAATTAAATAATCTATTATGAATAAACGTTAATATTATTTTCAATAATAAATAACAAATTATTTATGTGAATAAGAATTAAATTGGATTTCCATGGCTTGGAGTATTATTCTTACAATTTGGGGTAAGTGAACCTTTTTGAACACAGTTTATGGTATTCTATAGCTATTTTGTATATTTATGGGTTATATTTCCTGTTGTATTCATATTTGTAGATAATCACATTTAAAAGAGTTCCTACAGAGTTTTTGTCGGTTTCTTCGCCGTTGAATTATGTTTCCGAACCGGTGGTAGATAGATTACTAACGGACAGAATAATTACCATACAAAAGAGCTTATTGAGTCTACTTATCAAAATATTCTTTATTAGTATGCTAAAAAGCACTTTTGAAACGTAAGTTCGGAAAGTTGATGGTATTTCGTTAAGATGGAAAGAGATTTAATTGACTTGTTAATGGGTTTCACACGTGTTTGCTGGTAGAGTGGAAACCAGGCATGACCGAATCCTACTAATACAGACCAAGACAGATTAGAGAGTATAATTTCCTAAAATTTGCTATCTAAAATTAAATCAGAGACCTCTACGAGTGGAAAAACTATACTAATTCAAGAATTCTTTATTCAAGTAGTCCTTTACAGCACATTTGAGTCGTCAAGTATATTTTTTTCCGTATATTATTTCCAAGATGATATAAAAGAACGACTTGCAATATAAAGTTACGAGGGTTCCTTTGCACCCTTTTTTTTTTTTTTTTTTTCTC
>JACTOM010000059.1:1566644-1689706 GCA_015832385.1 Elymnias hypermnestra
GATCCCGGCCCTCCCACGTTGGGCAGCAATCTGCCCAAAGATGCAGCATAGTTGACTAGGCGGGGGGTCAACTGTGAAAAATGCGCCTGAAATCCCCATTTACCATCAAGAATTAGGCCCAAATATTTCATATGGGCCTTCACTTGAACCACCGCACCTCCCAAGGACAAAACTGCTCCACGTGGTGGACCCCTACGAGGACCATGGAAGAGCAGACTATCCGTTTTGGTGGCGGATATTTCCAGACCCAGACTACGGATTCTGTCCACCACCAAGTTAGTGCCGACTTCGGCAAGCTGAACCGCCTCCTGAAAGTTACTTCCTTGTGCAGTTACGAGGGTGTCATCCGCGTAACACAACACCCTCATTCCTGGGAGAACTGGACACCGCAGAAGCCAGTCGAAGCCCACGTTCCATAATGCAGGCCCCAGTACAGACCCCTGCGGGACCCCACGCGAGACCGGGTGCCGGAACAAACGTCCTCCGCTTTCCCACAGGATTCCTTTGCACCCTGTCCTGAGAAGAGCTCACTATAAAATCAGTCTGATTTCTCTTTTTCTTATCATTACCATTACAATGAGGCAGGCAGGCAAGCCTATTAAGATTTTCTCAACATTTGCCCGAAGTTGGGAAGTTGGTGGTGTGATCCACCCCCGTGCCTCGGAGAGCACGTTAAGCCGTCGGTCCTGCGCCTGATCTCTCTCCGGTCGTGTCGGATTCCCGTCACATCGGACTATAAGAGGAAGGAATAGAGAGTTCAATTGTGTACTGACGTCAATGGACGGACGTCATTGAGCTCCTACTTACCTTACCTTACCATTACAATGGCATTGTAATTAACTCTATTGTCCATTCGACTGTCGACTTCAAAAAAAGGAGGAGGTTATCAATTTGTTTGTATTTTTTTTATGTTTGTTACCTCATATCTCCCGACTGGGTGGACCGATCTTGATGATTTTTAAATGAAAGGTGGTGCTTGTCATTTTATTTAAATCCAGTTCTGATGATGGCATCCGTGAGAAAATCAACGATACTCGGCAGAATCTTCTATAAGTTAGCCAGATATTTGAGTTGCCTATCGTAACTTCGGTATGGTCAAGTGCTAGTCGTAGTTAAATATGAAGATCAATTGATCTCCTCAACGACTTACAGTAAGGGTGCGGTTTATGGCAGAAAATATAAGTGTCTGTAATCAAATAGCAATGAGGTTACGTTTGTTGCTGCATTGCAACACGTTTACTTCAGATTCACTAAAAATAAAAAAATAAATAAAAATTTTCACAAAAAAAGAACCGCCTTCAGAACGAGTCGGTGTCAGCCAAGGCACCTCCATATATGCTATAGATGGGAGAGACGCGACAGCTGCCAAGTGGACACGCGGGACACATCTACCTCGGCTGACACCGACTCCAAATATAAGAATACGAAGAACACTATGAAAGAATACGCAATTATTTCTTACTTTTCTGAGCATATTAATATATTTGTAAGTCTGGTTTGCAGGCGTTTCTTTTTTGTTAAAATTTTTAACGGATATAAAAGTCCCCTGCGCCGCCCCGCACGGATATTTATGCGTCGGTTGCCCCGCGGGTCGAATGGCGCTTAACTGTGCAATGTAATCGTCCGTCTTATATTTATAGGCTCATATCTTAAAAATTAAAACTTACCTCAAGGGTTTTCTTTGTTATTCACATCAGTCATATAATAAAAAAAAAACAATTAATCATAAATAAACACTCGCCGTTTATAAAATACCACAAAAAATCTTAACAACCTTCGACGCGATACACGCAACGTTACTAACGGTAACTTTGTAACTGATTTGTGACTGAACATAAATTATGTTACAATTGTTCTATTAAAGTTTTAAAATTTATTAAGTGACATCTGTAGAACATCTGCAACCAGTTATTTTTACAGAAACCTATATAGTTGCCTTTAAATGAATTACTAATTTTGTGAGCCCCTTCGTCAGCTCACACTTGTGAAGATTGTCTACATGTCACCAGACGAGGATATGATGTATTGCGATCGAACTGTTGCTCAGTAGGAACGGTTACACAGAATTGGCTTTCCATGGTGTAATGTTCGCAACTGGCAAACGTGCACTATTGTGACAAGTAGACGACTTCGGTTGAATCTTTATTGGTGATACAGTGCATCCTATGACTGGCGTGCTATCATTTGCCAATCACAGAGTTTACATTAATTGTACAAACAACTTTACTCTCGGAAATGTCAATCATACATATATATACACGCTATAGTCATCAAATATTTTTATATAGATAGATAGATTTTAAATGAAACAAAAATATGCTGTTTCCTAAATGATGGGGAAAAGTCGCGAACAAATTTTATTTAGTCTAGTAGAACTACTAGTATTACTTCAACAAATAAAGTGCTTTACAAACGTTAATGTATTCAAATAACCTTTGAATATATAAAGAATGCGTGAATTTTATATATGAAATAATACACAACTTCCGTATGTATGTAATTATCAATGACTTCGAGATAAGATTTGACGTGAAAATAAAAAAAAACCATTAATATGAGAATTGTTTTAGACACAGGTTTCTAACTTTGTATTGTTATTTTTTTTATTTTGACAATATTAATGGCCAGACTTTATATTTCATTTCATACAATTGCCCGGTTTGTAAAATTAAAAAAACTAACAATGTGTGTACGTAGCACCCCATTAACGTCCCACTGCTGGGCACAGGTCTCCTCACTCAAATGAGAGAGGGTTTTTAGAGCATAGACCCACCAAGCTGCTCCACTGCAGATTGGTAGACATAATACACAAGTGCACTCTCTATTCCTTCACTCTCATAGTCCAATGTGACGGTAATCCGACACAACCGGAGAGAGATCGGGCGCAGGACCGACGGCTTGACGTGCTATCCGAGGCACGGGGATGGATCACATCACCAACTTCCCAACTTCGGGAATATTGAAAAAATCTTAATAAAAACTCAATATCAATATTAAATTGGCCCGACTCGGGACTGGAACCCAGGACCTCATGTCTGTAGTCCAACATGCTAACCACTAGACCAATGAGGCAGTTTATATAATTTATATATGTATATGTGTAAATATAATTGTTTTATTATAGTCGTGAAGAGCTAAAGCACACTTGCTTTTCCCCTAAAGAGCCATAAAAAAATTACATCAAAAAGGTTGAAATTGAACTTCTTTACGCATGTTTGGCTTGGGGAGTAAGCTGATTAATGAGTAACGAGAACGTTACGAAGAGTGTGCAAATGTTTTGGAACGAAGTTCCTCAATGCACGATGCGAAGAGGTACCTCCTAACCGGGAAAAAATCTCCGTAACGTAAGATTTTTAGGTCAACAAAACCGAAGTGGCGCAAATGCGATCTTTTACATTTTAAGTCAACAATACCGAGGTGGCGCTTGTGCGATCTTTTACAGTCTAAGTCCACTATACCGAAGTGGCGCAAGTGCGATCTTTTAAATTTTAAGTCAACAATACCGAGGTGGCGCTAGTGCGATCTTTTACAGTCTAAGTCCACTATACCGAAGTGGCGCTAGTGCGATCCTTTACATTTTGAGTCCACAATACCGAAGTGGCGCTAGTGCGATCCTTTACATTTTGAGTCCACAATACCGAAGTGGCGCTAGTGCGATCCTTTACATTTTGAGTCCACAATACCGAAGTGGCGCTAGTGCGATCCTTTACATTTTAAGTCCACAATACCGAAGTGGCGCTAGTGCGATCCTTTACATTTTAGGTCACCAATACCGAAGTGGCGCTAGTGCGATCCTTTACATTTTAGGTCACCAATACCGAAGTGGCGCTAGTGCGATCCTTTACATTTTAGGTCACCAATACCGAAGTGGCGCTAGTGCGATCCTTTACATTTTAGGTCACCAATACCGAAGTGGCGCTAGTGCGATCCTTTACATTTTAGGTCACCAATACCGAAGTGGCGCTAGTGCGATCCTTTACATTTTAGGTCACCAATACCGAAGTGGCGCTAGTGCGATCCTTTACATTTTAGGTCACCAATACCGAAGTGGCGCTAGTGCGATCCTTTACATTTTAGGTCACCAATACCGAAGTGGCGCTAGTGCGATCCTTTACATTTTAGGTCACCAATACCGAAGTGGCGCTAGTGCGATCCTTTACATTTTAGGTCACCAATACCGAAGTGGCGCTAGTGCGATCCTTTACATTTTAGGTCACCAATACCGAAGTGGCGCTAGTGCGATCCTTTACATTTTAGGTCACCAATACCGAAGTGGCGCTAGTGCGATCCTTTACATTTTAGGTCACCAATACCGAAGTGGCGCTAGTGCGATCCTTTACATTTTAGGTCACCAATACCGAAGTGGCGCTAGTGCGATCCTTTACATTTTAGGTCACCAATACCGAAGTGGCGCTAGTGCGATCCTTTACATTTTAGGTCACCAATACCGAAGTGGCGCTAGTGCGATCCTTTACATTTTAGGTCACCAATACCGAAGTGGCGGTAGTGCGATCTTTTACATTTTAGATCAACAATACCGAATTGGCGCTGGTGCGATTCTTTAAATTTTTGGTCAACAATACCGAATTGGCGCAAGTGCGATCTTTTACATTTTAGATCAACAATACCGAAGTGGCGCAAGTGCGATCTTTAAATTTTTTACTTCAGTCCGTCTGGTCTAAGATAAATTCGTTTTTTTTTTAAATATACCAAACGAATGGAAAGAAATTAAATATATTATCTAAACATTAATACTGACACAATATAATAATATCGACTGATGCCAATTGAAATTAAGTATGCGGAAATTGTATATTATATCATATACATATATTATAAAGGAATTATTTAAGCGTTAAAAATGTTTATAATTGACTCCAGTTGCACAAATAAGCAATATTTTACACATTGTAACCTCCAAAACTATATTCAAAAGAGTAACCGTTGAGTTTCTTGCCGATCTCTTTTCAGCGAAAACCTTTCCGATTCACTGGTAGATTTCTTACCAATCAACAGAATACTGAAGATACAAAAGTGCATTTTGAGCCTACTTGAATTTATTTTATTCTATAATTTCGGTCACACTTTTCGTAACGCTCTCGTCACGCATTCACCAGCTTAGGCGTGTGTAAAGAAATTTTAATCACAAAACGAATGGGCTTTAGACCACATGACTGAAGTAAATCGCTATCCGTTCGCCTCGGCCCATCACACTTTTCGTAATGCTCTCGTCACGCCTTCGTCAGCTTACTCCCCAAGTCAAGCGTACGTAAAGAATTTACTTCAAAAATACGCGTAGCGTTTTTTACTCATTCTCACTTTACTTAGAAGAAGTTATATTATAAAATTTAATACAATATAAGCCAAAGAAGTTTCCCTCAATGTTGTATATACATGCACACTTGACGTGATAACTCTTATAAATTGATGGTTGTCGTCTAGACACACGAAAAAGCACGTTCCATATGAGCCGAGCGTACGCGCGGAATAAGCGATAGAGAGGCGCGATCGGTCTAAATCCATTGTTTATTACATCAATAACTTTTGTCAATGTTTTTTACGGCGTAATATTATCGTCCTTATACCGACTATAAAGACAACAATTTTTTTTGATTTTGAAACTATTAATGGCCAGAATATTTAATTTTTTCCATTGTTTGATGAAATAATAAAAGAAATAGTGTAGAGCGAGATATAGAAGTAATACAGTCTCAGATGGTAACAAGCTAATGTGAAAGAGATATATTTTATTGCTGACAGTTTAACGCTTGACTGAGATCACATCTGATGGTAAGATGATACAGTCTAAGATGGAAGCTCGCTATTTAAATAAAGAGCCAATTTACTTCTTATGGTTTCTACAGATCGTACTGGAATACAAATTTTTAACTTAAATCGGTGGCAAATCTTTGCTAGTAAAGTGTGAGAGTCGAAACCTTACTTAATTTTAAGAGATTCATTTATAAAATAATATACAATTGCACAGTGTTACTTGTGTTTAAGTCAAGGTTCGTGGCTAATTACGAGTGCAACTTGTTCGTTATACTTATAGAGTCAATTCCGACATCACTTACGCGAGAAACGACACAATTACTACACGTACAAAGTTGCAAAAGTAAAACTAGTACACAAATACAATGATCAGAAGTAATATTAAACTTTTTTTAACAATTCTATTAAGTGGCTTTATAACTCTGTGCGCTGAAAAGAGGCAAAATTTTAGTAAGATAGCTGGTAATCTTGGGTATCCTATAAACGAATACGATGTGATCACGCAAGATTCATATATATTAAAGTTATTCCATATCCCTGGCGATAGAAAAAGGCCTGTCTTATTAATGCACGGTATAATAGATTCGGCTGATACGTTTATTATACGTGGAAACTCTTCTCTTGCTACAACCCTCGCTAGAGCTGGATATGATGTGTGGATTGGAAATAGCAGAGGCAACAGATATAGCCGACGTCATATCTACTTGGATCCGGATAAAGACAAGGAATTTTGGGACTTCAGCTTTCACGAGACCGCTATTTATGATCTTCCAGCGCTTATAGATCACATTCTATTGAAAACTGGGCAATTGAGTCTAAGTGCTATCGGACATTCTCAAGGGAATTCGATTTTTCTGGCTCTCGGGGCAATGAAACCAGAATATAACACGAAGATTAAAATACTGATATCCTTATCACCAATATGTTTTCTGAATAATTTAAAAAACGTCCCATTTGTAATAACCCGTACAGTGCCGTTTATAGATATATTGTACAGGATTATGGACGAAGAAGAATTTCTTGGAGATAACACTTCTGTTGGCCATTTGTTCAGAGCTGTCTGCAATCGAAAAGACAGTTACGTTTTGTGTGCTTATGGAATTTTATTTCCAATGGCAGGCAGGGATCCTGGTGAATTTGAGCCAGATTTCTTACCTACAGTTATTGCACATTACCCAACAGGGACATCTAAGAAAAATACTGTACATCTGTCCCAAATAGCAAAAAGAAGAAAATTTGCTGAATACGATTACGAAAGGAATAACGTAAATGTGTACGGATCTTCATCACCTCCAGATTATGATTTGAATAAAGTTACTATGAAAATTGCATTATTAGCGGGAAGGAATGATTTACTCTCCACTTTGAAAGATGTGGATCTGCTTAGAACTAGATTACCTAATGTGGTGATGTTTAAAGTAATAGATCACAAGAAATTCAACCATATCGATGCTGTGTGGGGTAAACATATGGATCAGTATCTTTTTCCTGTGATTTTTAAGGTTTTGGAGGAATATAGTTGACATAACAGAATTGTAATAACAATTTAAGCGTATACTGGTTAACTTAACAGGTTTAAGAGGTCAGTTTTTGGCGGGCGCTTTGACATTTAACGATACAAGTAATTATACCGGAATACCAAGGTTAGAAAATTAATTTATGTTGTTTAATGACTTATGTCAAAGTTATTTCCAATATACAAATGTTATGAAAACTAGTTATATATTAAACTATTGGTCCATTGTCTAATAACTTTATCCAAATAAACTGTATCAGTAATATTTTCAGTTTTTGGACAAATAGAAAAGTAATATTCAGTTTTTATTGTCATACTAGCGATTTCGGCAATTTCGTACCGCCTCAGAATCAATAAATAAAAAGCTGAACGATAATTGCAGAATGTCTTAGTGTTAGAACTTAAGTAGAAAATGTGGTAAAAAACTTAACAGGAACAATGATATAAACTTTATGCCCAGAAATTATTAGTTGTCAATGTCAAATGTCAAAACCAAATGGAGAAAAACCCAAAAGTATTCTTTTAAATTTAATTTGATTTCTAAACGTCGGGATGAACATCAAACGTTGACATTATAGTTTGTAAAGGTCAGCGAAATTGTTTTTAAAATATTACAAGCATTTTTTTCCCATTTACTCACTTTATAAATCTTCCTTTGGCTTCTATAAATGATTCAAAACCAAAATTGGCTAAATCAGTCCAGTCCTTATTGACTTTTAGCGATGCTAACGAACATCAACTGATTTTTGTATATAGATAAATATAGCAAGTCCAAGCTTTGTATACAACAAAAAACTCTCTGTGATATATTCTGAGCATGAACAACTGTACTAAATAAATTATAACAAATAAACTAAACATACTCTAAAACTAAGAACCTTTAGGCATTATGTCCGATCAGAATAGACACCATTAACATTATTCGTAAAAATTCATCGTTCAAAAAGATGTGATTAATAAATGTTATTTTTTATTATTATTATTTATATTAAATCATAATGAAGTCGCTGTTGTCAAAGCCAATTCAAATTTGTTTATTTTTTAATAATATATAACAAACATTTTTCGTAGATCATTCCTTGTCTAAATATGTTACACAATGAAGTAAAGTAACTGATAAATATTTGTATAGTACATAATGGATATTCCTATTTGTAGCTGTAATATAGTCCTGTCAGTTTTTCTATGACGCTAAATAAAAACAAGTTTGCTAAGTGGTTTTCTTATTAGCAAAAACGTGTATTACGAGAGATCATAGTAGGCGGGGAATCCTCACCTCATCATGTCAGTGGTCACGTGAAGTATGATATGTTTATCGGAAAATATACAATTAAATTTATATTCTTTTTTAATTATCACCAAATCCACATGGTATTACCTGCTTAATTCAAAATGCATTGTTTTTTAAATGTTGCTTATAACCCTGATAATCTTCTATATATGCCAGTGAAAGTCCCGTCAAAATCGATCCAGCCGTTTTAGAAATTATTCGATACAATCTGGGACATTGATTCCAATACTTTAATGCATCAGAAATTTGAGAACAAATTTGAACATAACTTATATTAGTTAATCTATTGGTGATAATAAAGACGTCCAATAGTTATTCTTATCCAATTGCAAAACAATATTCAGAAAACATTTGCCTGTTACTGTACAGAAAAATCACAATGACTATTATTAATATAGGAACATAAGTTAAAAAAATTATCTGAAAAATGTGCACGACCTTATCGACAAAAACTATATGAAAATTATTTAGTACTTTTAGAGTTTACCGCGAACAGACAGACGCGGCGTTGGACTTTGTTTCATAATATGTAAGGATTATATATATATATATAGTTGTACATCATTAATTGTATGAGAATTGCAAATATTTTAAAAATACACCTTAGAGTTGTCAAGACTGTATGGTTTAAAACTTTTGCGTGTCTTATTAAAGTTATAAATAAAAGTTTGTGTTGTCAAATATCAGTGTCAATTTCCGCTATATACTGCAATCATATTGAAATATTGCAAGATGTTAAATATTGTAACACGAGAAATCCTATTGTATTTCTCTCCTATATCGAATCACTGATCATTCCAAAAAAGGCGAAAGGTTGTGAAGAAGCGTTATTAGAGCTCGCTTCATTCATTTTCATCTAATAATAAATTTAAGTGTTTAGGTTATATAAAGCCTGAAAATCATGACTTTTCCTGATGAAAATGCCTTTATTAATAGTGATTCGGTTCGAGGACGTGGCATGCCAGGTTGTACTGTGAAACAGGCATACGCTAATGGTAAGATTTAGTGAGTTTCATATTGAAATTCTACATAATTGCGGTATTTGTACATTTTTAACATTTCTCTAGATATTTTTGAATGGAGTTAGATTTCTCCTAATGGTAAGTGATGATTTAGTCTAATTGGAAGCAGGGCCGGATTTAGGGTACTTATTTTCAAAATGAAAGTACCATATTTTTTGTTGAGGTTTTTATGAAACCATATACAATTAAATATATATATATAATTAAGAACAAGAGTTGAAAAAAAAGCCTGAGAAAGGTTTAAAATTAGTAGAATAGACCGTACATTTATCATCTGTGATGGCAGTGTTTATTGTATTATAGATACACACAGCTAGACAATGATCTCTTATAGATAATTTATTGCAATCACATTCATGAACTTAAAGATTGTATTCTCGCCTTTGTCATTTCTGAATGTATATAATTTTATTTTGTTTGAAAATGCAATGGTAAAAAATTTAGGTATTATGATAAAGGTTAAAACAAAAGTGCTTATTTTTTTATAGTTTTAAAGTTTCTCTTGTAGGGTTGTGGTCACTGGTTGCCATTTACTAAATCCAGCCCTGGATGGAAGAGTACTAACTTGGTAAGAGGTAATGTGCCTCTTAAGGTTTCTACAAAGTGTTGGTGATACAACTTTGCTGGTACTATGATAACTAGCCATAGCCAAAGTCTTCCATCTGTCTAGAATCAGCCAAATTGTAAAATAAAATTTCATACATTTACCTAACCAGGAATCAAACCCATGATCTGATCTGCCAGACAAACTTTTTAAGCTGACTAAAATAAATAATAGGGCAGAACAGTGGTGGAAACTTAAATATAATATATAAAAAGAAATTTCAGTTTACAACTATATAGATATGAAGCTGGTTCATAACATGCACAATAGTGAGGTTATATAGTTGCATACATAATGTTCACCTGAAGTACAAAGGCTTGTCTATAAAGTATCACAAAGCTGGGCTTTGTAATATGAATGAACCACTGTTATTGCATTACTCATTTTGTTATCAACAAGGTTAATTATTAGAAGAAGGTAAAGAAGTCATTTTCTAGGCTGAGCATTCAAATTTTTAACAAGATACTGTAAACTGTTTTGAGTTTACCCCTACAAAATTTTTCAAAAGTACTTTCTAATACAGAAAGCATCTCTTGAAGATTATTTAAAAATTAAAAATATTTGGACTTGACACAGTTACAGTTTAATATCACACAAGTGATACTTATACATGTAATGTAATGTAAAAACATGTAACAACTGTACAGTAACAAAATATAACAACTGTATTTCTAGCAGGTTTTATCTTTATAGAAATTTTTTTTTGAATCAGCAATAGATTCCTGACTCATTTTATCTTCCAAATATATGGTTTTGTACAATGCAGTAATTAGAAAGAAAGTTAAATATGGTAGCTACCTTAATCAATTAATTATAATATTTTACATCATTATTTTAATGAATATCTTAGAAGTTATCAAAAAACATGTGAAAAAAAATTGTAGCTCACACCGGTGGTGGGACTTTTAATGCTATCACCCTCGCACCCTCACATCATAATATAACAAGAAATACTTAAGTTTGTTTTTGGTTTTATCATAGAATAGTAGATTTTTTGTGTTCTTCAACCAGAGTTGGGCTGTTTGTTGGGTAAAATTATATATGTATTTTGTCTATGACATTTTTACATTCAAATATCACTATAAATCCTGTTGTATCTAATTCATCAATCCATGGTATATATGTTGAGTAAATTGTTAGGTTAGAAAGGCTGATGTACTTTTTTAAAAGGAACTTTTTTTATTATTGACAGTGATTTTGCCTGAAGGTTATTGATAATCGTAAGGAGTGTGATAAACTGATAATAGGTTCTTCTTATTTGTTCACTCATGGCTGAGTGGTCGTGGTTATTTATTACTGCTCTGGTGCGTCACGATAACCCTCCAACACCCTCTGTGAACTACACTGCAAGAAAATTCGGCTATAATATGCTGAGTCGCAGCTTTTACTGCATCTATCCATCTCGTTGGAGATCGACCATGCAACTGTGTCCCATCGATACAACCTTGAACCACCAGGTGTTCCATGGTTGCTTCTTTTCTGGTAACATGGCCAAAGAACTTAAGAATTCGCAGTTGGACAAGTGATGATAGTCTCTGTTTAATCTTAAGATCCCTGAGTATGGAGCAGTTAATGCAGAATTCTGTCCAACTTATCACTAGAAGTCATCTCCAACACCACATTTCCAGAGCAGTTCCACCAATTTGTGGTTTTATGTATCAGCTGCATATAAACAAATTGGAAAGACAAGCCACTCATGCCTGAATGCTACTAGTCCAGACTCAGAAGAACTTACTTAGCCTGACCTTACTTGCTTATGTTATCTTCTTTTTCATGCTGACAAATGGAAAAATGTAATATTCTGTTTTAGTATATTGTAGCGACAAGTTATATACGTATAAAAATATGTACTATCCATGGAAAACCTGGGGTGCTTGTTTGTATAGAATAGTACAAAGAACACATTGAGTCAATGTACTATTAAAATAGTTGTACTATAAAACAAATTTGGACTACCAATTGACATTGCTGTAACCTTATTGATTCTTAACTGTACAATGATTTGTAACGATTTGTCTGTTCGTTTAATGGATCCAATTGTGGTTTATTTCTTATTTGTAATCATATCAATCAGTACGACTTTGTTCAGTTTTCGTACACTACCATGAAGTTGAGATGGGTTTTTGGTAAGAATGTACATCACACAGTCAAGTTTATTTGTATTTATATTGTTGATGTGTTTCTTTATATAAATAAATGGTTTATATGGTTAAAACCCTGCGATGTCTCCTGCGTTTTTTCTCGAGATCATGGAAATATGTAACAAAACGTACTTAGTGACTGTTTACGTTGTGAACAGTCATTGTAACCGTTTTGTTTCATTAGTGAATAAATGAAGTATTGAGCGCAATGATACTCATCAGTCGGTACTCTTAAGATGGTCTTATCCTAGCTATAGTAGGAGTATATAGGGCCAGTTCCAATATTTTTTTAAGCCGCCTTAGCGCCTTTTAGATCTGTACTACTTCGATCCGATTTACTAGTATGTTGGGACGTTTTTGGTACAACCTGCCATTTTAGTACTTTTATTATTAGAGATTTCGCAAACTCCATTATAAGTTCCGCCTTTGTTATATACCATTTTATCTTTGAAATTAGAATAGAGCTGCAAGGACAACCCTAAAGTTGTTTTTCGTAAGTCCGAGCTGGTACATCTAGTACATCACAACTTATCGACTGATAGAAAAATGTAATGTTACAAAGTAATTCTAAAAGTTTAACGTGATATAATACATTTATTCCAGGTGGTATTAAGGCTGGAGCATCTCGTGCGGTCAACCTTGCATACAATGTGTTGTCACGCCGCAAAGCTGCTGAAGAGGGGGTTGCTAGACTGGCTCGAGTTCTGTCAGCCCTAGATCTTACAGCCTTAGGGGTTGGCAGTACTTTAGGTGTAGGGGTTTACGTGCTAGCTGGTGACGTGGCGAAGAACTATGCAGGTCCAGCAGTAGTTTTGTCATTTCTATTAGCTGCAGTAGCCAGTGTATTTGCGGGTGAGTTACATGTCTTTCTTATGTATAGGGAATTGGATAATTCTAGTGTTTCATTATATACTAATTTTTAATTTTATAAAAGTAATTTAACACCTAGTTTGACGGAGACAACTTCCTCTGACCTATTGTTGTGTTTTACTATTTGATAGTCTGTAAACTGGATGTATGTATAATGTAGAAGAAAAATTGCAAATATCCAATTAGATTTTAACTTTGCCTGAGATAGTTGCTATATTAAAAAAAATTGTATTAAATTTGTTGGAAAATATTTCTACTTTTGTATTGCTATATGACAGAGTTTCATGATATCTAATGAGTTTTTAAAATTATAGCTCTATAAATTGGTTTTGGCCAAAATTCATCCCAAGAAAATATAGCTTTATATTGCATTTAAACAAAATATGTGATAATGTTTTCTATTTATTAGACAAAAGTATTTTTTTCAGGGCTATGTTATGCTGAATTTGGGGCTCGTGTACCTAAAGCAGGTTCCGCATACGTTTACAGTTACGTATGCGTCGGAGAGTTTATTGCTTTCATTATAGGATGGAATCTCATATTGGAATATATTATTGGTGAGTAATATGTAGGTCCCTAGGCAATATATTTCTCAAGATATGTATTGCCTACAATTATCACAATAAAATCTAAGTCCAAGTTATATATTCCAAGTTTAATGCTAAAGTGAATTAAGTCAAAACATGAGAGTAACATTTGTTAATACACAGTACCAATTTATATAGAAATATGTCATGCCAAATAACAATAATGAAGTGTTCATATTGCCAGCTTCTTTACAATATCCACAGTCTTTAAAAGCATCCTATATTTAAAGGTTACCTATTAAAGTATGTCTTTTGAAAAAAGATTTCAGCCTTTCAGACTGTTGGTTGTAAATTGTTTCTCATCTAAACTTATGACTAAATAAAATATACACATGACACATACAAAAAGAGTACAAAGATTCCAAAATTTCTGTACTTTTTAGTATGTATTATATATAATTTGTCTATCTTTCTATCATTATAATAAAATGTTGAATTCATTGTTCATTTCAGGCTTTAATAATAAATTTATATTTCATTTTTATGTAATTACTTGTTTCGATTAAATGCACACCTTATTATTTTTGCTTTAAAGTAGACTTTACAATGACAATTTGTGATTTGGATGCCTTTGTTATTGTAAACAACAATTTATATCACGCCTCGCAAGGTTTAGTTTTGATAAAATTTATTTGTATCAAATTATATCAAATTTTATATACATATATGTGGATTGTTTATGGTGTATATTGTGAATAAAGTGTTGGGTTTGATGCATTTCAATAAACGATTTCGCCTTGTATCTCTCTCTCGGTTATTCGATAAATGAGTAATGCGACATGAAATTTGACTTTGATGACAAATACCTACAAAAAGCTTAGTGTAAAAGTACATTATAGCTGTATTACTTTTAGTTTTATATTTTTTTAAATTTTTTTGTGCCATTTTATATATGACGGGAATCTAGTGAATCGATTGTTTTTCTCTATAGGTGCAGCGTCTGTAGTGAAAGCGTTGAGCGAGTATTTGGACTCGTTGGTTGACAAAGCAATATCGACACAGCTTTATGATTGGATGCCGATGGACTCCCCCCACCTGGCGCGGTACCCGGATCTCTTAGCTTTCACCGTCGTTATGGCGTTCTCTGGTATGTACTTAAAATAAATAATGCTTTAAAAAAACACGCTTTTATGGCAAACCAAAATAAACAGAATCATTTAATTCAGAGTGAAAAGCGTGGGGTGCATTTCACAACATTGCCATAACTCTCCTTTCAAAGACAGTTGCCAATAGAATGATTGTAACCTTTAATATGTCAAGCACCACAGCTTTCACTCTGAATTAAATGATTCTGTTTATAACTTTTTATTAAAAATTATTTTCTAGTTTTACTTTGGTTTGCCATAAAAGCGTGTTTTTTTAGTTTCTTTAAACTATTTTTTAGTACGATTTAGTATTTTTCCACACATCGAGTTAATTATAGTTCCGGTCTTGTTTATATAATTAAACCACCTTCAAAAACCCTCCCTCTTTCTATATGAGACGGCAGACCGCCAACTAGATCTGTCCCTTTCACACCCTCACAGAGGATCTTTCAAAAGAATATATTATTCCTGGCGGCCCTGACAAACGGAAATCAAATTAAAAATATCTTTATTGAAGTAGGCATATTACAGCACTTTTAAATCGTCAAAATAGTTTTTTATTCCACATTCTGATTCTAATATACGCCTGATGATGGTACTCAAGAACAGATTAAAATCTAAAGTTACGAGGGTTCCTTAGGGCCCTCATCCGAAAAGAACCCACAACAAACTCAGTCGTGTATTTTTTTTGTTATCATCATCATCATCATCATTACAATATCATATTAGTTTACTATATTTTAATTCAAATGAGAGCAATTCGTTCACTCCCAGGCGTTTCTATCGTCTAAGTAATCTTGCAACTTATAATACGATTTTTCTATCAACTTTCTTTTAACAATGACGAGTTTATTAATTGACATCTTTAGAACGTTTTGTGGGAGTTTATTATAGAAACGTATACAGTTACCCTTAAATGAGTTGTTAATTTTATGCAGAAGAATCTTATATCAAAAATTCCGTTACATAGTAACATGCAACACAAGCTTATAAAAGCGTTTTAAAAATGGACATAGTAATGCAAAAATAAAACAAATCCACATTATAAGATGCCGTCTTTGTCATACTTCCCTTTGATTCCATGTGATATTTTTACATAGTATAAAACGCATTTGCATCCGCTGTCTATTCGCTTAGATATTTTTAACTATTCCACGAGTTTTAATGCAGACTTCAGTAATAGATAGTGATTCAAAAGGAAGGTTTATATCTATAATACATATTATCAAAAAAAAACGGACTAATTTAAAGATTTGTAATGTGATGTCGTTAAAAACATATTTTTGTGTGATTATATCGCAAACGCTGGTTTAAACTTTTGAGATAGATCAAACATATGTGCTACGGAATTGTATATCTTAAAAAGATCTATAAAAAAGTCCATGATAGGATATATTTATCTCTAAAGAATAACCCACAATAATCGTTTTAAACCAATATTGAGTTTTCTATTAAGATTTTCTCAATATTTGCCCGAAGTTGGGAAGTTGGCGGTGTGATCCACCCCCGTGCCTCGGAGAGCACGTTAAGCCGTCGGTCCTGCGCCTGATCTCTCTCCGGTCGTGTCGGATTCCCGTCACACCGGACTATGAGAGTGAAGGAATAGAGAGTGCACTTGTGTACTATGCCTGCCAATCCGCAGTGGAGCAGCGTGGTGGGTCTATGCTCTAAAAACCCTCGCTTCTTGGAGTGAGGAGGCCTGTGCCCAGCAGTGGGACGTTAATGGGCTGCTACTTACTTACTTACTTTTAATCGTTTTAATCTTGTCAATATTACAAATGTGTGATTCACCAAGCTACGAGTATTTTACACAAAAGTGTTATTCCACATCTAATTAAATACATTACATACGTTATATGTTTCATGCAGTTCAAAACTGTCCTTGACAGCACTTCATTAAAATAGATATTTTAGAAGATATCAGAGATTAAATAGGTTTTGCGTGGCTTTGGCAACGTTATATAAATAGTTATTATATTTATTCTAGTGGCTCTCGCTTTCGGTGTAAAGGAGTCTACGAAGTTCAACAATTTTTGTACGGGTGTCAATCTGTGTGTTGTACTATTTGTCATCATATCAGGCTCTTTTAAAGGTAAGTTATGTTTTCAGAAGTCATTGACCGCTTCAAACTTTCTTTATAACACCGCAAATTAACTTCTAAAGATCGTTTCATAACGTACACACATTCGTTCACATACCTACTTCGACCTAACGTCTGATTTGACTTTAATTTAATTTTAATCTTTAAAATGTTTTTTTTTACAGCCCCTTCAGTATAGGTGAATTTGTATTTATTGAGGGGGGGGGGGGGAATTGGTCAAGGGCGGACCTTCCCTTTTTTTAGTGGCCATCCTTGTTATTTAAGAAAATGTTTCTTCTGAGATCAGGGCTCTGAGTTGTCATTGGAGCTAGTCTTACTTTCGCGAAGTCCTTTTTTACTACAGCCATCCATGTTAACTCCAAAAACTTTGGTTATACAATATCATGACAATATTCTCTCAGTTAGCTGACGGCCGTCAGAGCGGGAGGACGTATCACGCTGTCTCGCAGCTGTCCTGCTCCAACTACCTAGATGTGAGCGAGACAGCACCCTCGGTTAACTGACGAGTTTTTCGTCGCGGTCCCCTCACCTCTCGCCTCGGATAACATCGGTGCATTTGTACTCGTCGAGCTTCTCGGCTCGGCTCGAGGAAGCGGCCGGTGTTCAACCGTTAAAATTGCGTGCGCCGCGACGGAGAAGCGTTGCAGACACTGCGCCCTTTGTCATTTGCAAAAAGGAACACAGTTCTCCAAAGAGAATTTGCTTGCGATCATCACAACCTGTGCATCTCGACTACTACGCCTCTGCTCGCGGGCGCCTAGCTGGGCCTCCCGTCTGGGTCTCACTCGGCTGGGTTGCACGCGCTGAGGGGGTGTGTAGTCGCTGATACACCAAAAATCGCACTGCAGTATCGGACTAACAACATAGTGGTACACTACCATGTCGGACAGGGGGGAGCCTCCCCCCTTGGAGCAACATCGGAGAAGAGGCGGGGGCAGGGGGGAGCGCAGCGAGTAACTGTTCGTCGTGACAAGATCGATGGCACTGTCACGCTTGTGCGGCCCGCGATCGCACCGGCCCCCAATCCTCGCGACGTACAATGCCAAATACCGGCATCTTCATCTTTATCATCTGTGGACGTCGTGCCCGATGACGCGGCCAAATTCGCGCTCGCCGTAACTGAGCTTACGACGACACTGGAATCGGCCAAGCGCACACGGCAGGTGTCTCCTACCGAAGATTCCAGCGAGGATGCGGCCCAAGAGGATAAACGCCTCTGTCTGGCCGCCCATTCCAGTTTGGAGTTTAACACCATAACCCCTACAACAGAACCGCCGTCATCATCACCACCCCCTGAGGAGACAGAACGTACCGCGATGTCGACCACTGGGTCGGCCAGTTGGCCACGTGACTCCACGAGCTACGCGGGTTTGGCGTCGCCGGTGAGACCTACCTCCCCCCAACCGGGGACGTCAGGTGTCTCATACGCCGCGGCGGCATCATCTCCGCCGTCTCCCCGCAGAGTTCCATCGCCTTCGCGAGCTCCGCCATTGCCGTCCTTCGCCCCTGCGCAGTCCAAGAGATGTTCCTACCCCCCTCTGGTAGTCGAACGCCTCCCGAATTGGACGCGACATTTTGAGACGCTTCGGATGGCGATTGGCCGCGCTCCTAATGCACGCCCACTGGGTAAGGGCGTGCGGTTTCTGCCCGGAGACGCCGAGGAGTTCCGGGTAGTTCAACGTTACCTTATTGACGTATCAAAAGAAGATCCCACGGTGGCCTGGCACTGCTACACGCCACCCAACGAGATGCCCACGAAAGTAGCAATCAAGGGCCTTCCACTTGACACTACGGTAGAGGAAGTGATTAGGGCGTTGCAGGAACTGGGTTTCCCAGCGGAGAGAGCACGAGCCATACCACCAATTAAGGGAAGACACGGCTGCACCTATTTTGTGCAGCTGGCGCACCTAAACAAAGAAGACCTGCAGCTTCTGTACGGCGTGCGTGAACTCCTTTACATGCCCTGTATAACAGTAGAAGCCTGGAAGCCAGCAAAGAAGCCCCCGCAGTGCCATCGGTGCCAGTCGTATGGGCACAATTCTGTGAACTGCCACCGGCCGCAGAGATGCATTCGCTGCGGAGAAGAGCACGTCGCCCGGGATTGCCCCAATAAGGAGGGCATGCCCAAGTGCGCCAACTGCGGAGGAAAGCATCAGGCAAACGATGTGCGCTGCCCTCAGTACAAGAGGGAAGCACGGAAGAGAGGAATCCAAATTCCCCCTCCAAGACCTTCTAATAAACAGAGGCAGCGCCGACGTCAGCAGGAGCGCTCCCCCTCTCCACCGCCGCCGCCCGCGCCGTATCCTGAGCGGCCCCCTGGCGCAGCAATGCAATTGCAATGCGAGCGTCCAAATCTGAAACCACGCGTTGAGCAGGAACCAGTATCTCAGCCATACCCCACAACACTTACTGCACCGGCAAACTTAACGGTTGAACGGAAGGGCGGAAAGGCTAAGAGCCAAGACCGAAAGAAAAGGAGGAAACGACGCCAACCTAAGCCCGGCAGCACGGCGCCCGCCGCTGCATCTACTCCCCATGGAAGACAGCCGGCACCCGCAGAAGAGGAGCTAATGCGAGAAGCACGACTTCCGCCTCCCCCTCCTCCTCAACCTCAACTGACAACACAGTCGCCGCCCGCTCTAAGAAGTCGGCAACAAACCTCAACAGCGGCACCGTTGACAGCTGCTTCGGCGCCCACACAAGAGGTATTCACTCGAGAGGAGGCCACTACTACTGAGGGAGTAGTGCGGGTTTTTGTGGAGGTTCTAACTGCCATATTCCTGGCCTACACATCAGGCCAGGACATTACACAGGCACTTACAGCCGGGATCGTGGCGCTAACTCGACTGCGACTACACTGAGGGTCATATACTGGAACCCTGGCGGCGTAAGGGGACACGTGCGGGAGCTTACTTCACTCGCTCAGTCGCAGGATATACATGTCATCCTCCTGGGCGAGACCAAGCTCCTGCCACGCCACGAGTTGAGGATCCCCAATTACCTTGTGTACCGCCGTGATGAGACCTCTCCCCGGGGTTTCGCCTACAGAGGCACTGCAGCTCTGGTACGGAGAGACGTGGTACATGAGGAGCTACCACATGCGCCCTTCAGAACGACACGTACTCAAGGCGTGAGGGTGCGTGCAGGGGATGGCGAGATACTCCTATATGCTGCCTACAAGCCACCGGCGGAACGCTATTATGGAAGCGATGTTCACCAGCTCTTCGAGTCGCAGAAACCCACACTAGTCGTTGGTGACCTCAACGCGAAACATCACGCTTGGGGATCACGGATAATCTCGACGGCCGGAAGGCAACTCCTCGAAGACAGCGAGCGCCAGGGGTATGGAGTGATGGGGCCGGGAGCGCCGACCCATATCCCCACGGACCTCAGAAGTCAACCTGACGTGCTGGACATCGTTCTCCACAATAGAATTGATACCCCCATCAGTGTCGAGGCATTATTCGACCTCGACACTCAACATCTACCTATTCTGGTCACACTCAACCTACAGCGCGGTTTCACAACTGAGAAGAGGTCCCTCATCAGAACAAACTGGGATCAATTCACAGCCGCGTTAAGAGGGCTGAAGCTCGAAGGGCAAGTAGCCACAGCCGAAGATGTGGAGGCGGCCGCCAACACCATCACGGCGGCAATCCAGAAGGCTAAAGATGAGGCTTCCACCGTAATACCCTTTACCAATATCAGGGACCGGCTGCCGAGCTTACTCCGGGACAAGCTTGAGAAAAAACGCGCTCTTCGAAAATTATGGGCGCGGACTCGCTGTCCCAAGGTAAAGCGTGAGCTAAATGGGCTTGCAGAGGAGGTATCGAGAGAGGTTTTGGCTCTCGACGCCGATAAATGGGAGCGGGACATCGAGGAAGCCTCAGAGGAAGATACCAAACTCTACCGCCTCTGCCAGAAGATGACAAGAGTGAAGACACCCGTCTGCCCTTTAATTGATCGAAATGGTAGACGACGATACTCCGCCAAGGACAGAGCAGAGATTTTGGCGGAGCACCTAGAGGGACAATTCACACCAAACGCCACTGCCAAAGATAGGGATATCACTGCGCACCACCGGGAGCAGGAAGAGATGGTGCAGGAATTCCTCTCAACCGAGGTGCCGCTGCTCCGGGGAAATGAATACATCTCCCCGTCTGAGCTAAGGCGCGCCATCCTCCAACTACCGAAGAGGAAGGCACCGGGAGATGACGGAGTTCCCATTGCCGCGTTACAGCAGCTACCCAAGAGGGCCCTCGCAGCGCTCACGAGGCTCTACAATGGAATTCTTCGCACGGGACATTTCCCGACGACGTGGAAGCTGGGGAAGGTCATCACCCTTCCCAAACCTGGCAAAGACCGGAGATATCCAGGAAGCTATCGCCCAATTACGCTACTACCGCACGTAGCCAAGCTGTTTGAGCGTCTGCTGTTGCGAAGACTGCTGCCACACCTCCCACTGCGCGAGGAGCAGTTTGGATTTCGCAGCAGTCACTCATCGACGCTCCAGCTGACGAGGACATTACACTACATCGCCAGTGAGATGAACGGTGGTAGATGCGTTGTCGGGGTCTTTCTAGACATGGAGAAAGCCTTTGACCGAGTCTGGCACACCGGCCTCCTGGCGAAGCTCTTGGACACTACATTACCGTCTGCCTACGTGCGTATAGTGGCGTCCTTCCTGGAGGGCCGCCGTTTCTACGTCGCCGTGGAGGAAGCGAAGTCACAGCCCCGCGAAATCCGTGCCGGAGTTCCCCAGGGCAGCTGCTTGTCACCAAGCCTGTACGCGATGTACACGGATGATATCCCTACCCTCCGCGACCATCTTCAGGGCGACAGGGAAAAGGACGTGCTGTTATCACTCTATGCTGACGACAGCGCGTATATCGCGTCATCTTACACGAAACAACACGCCGTTAACAAATTACAACGGCTGCTGGACCTGCTGCCTGGCTGGCTGGACAGGTGGAAGATGTCTGTCAACGTTGACAAGACGTCGGCCATTATGTTCGGCCGTCACCAGCCGCATCGTCAGCTAAACATCGGGGGGAAGGACGTGGAGTGGCAGGCCTCAGTGCGCTACTTGGGGTGCCGCATCGACCGCGGGCTGCGCTTGGCGGACACGGTGACCCACGCCGTGGGTCAGGCTGCGGCGGCCCGGTCGCTGCTTTGGCCGCTCTTTACCTCAAGTCTCCCAGTAAAAGCCAAACTGAAGGTCTACGGAGCCTACGTCCGCTCTAGATTGACGTATGCGGCCCCTGCCTGGTACTCCTTCTGCTCAGGATATCAGAGAAAAAGGTTGCAGGTCCAGCAGAACAAGTGCCTACGTCTGATAGTAGGAGCTCCGAGGTACGTCAGGAACGACGTTATCCATCGTGATACCAGGACGCCAACCGTGGAGGTGTTCGTCCGCCAGCTTGCGAGGAGTATGTTCCGCCTGGCGGATAACTCTCCATATACACATCTCCACGGCATTGCCAGCCAGTACCAAAGAACGGCAAATACTGGGCGTCGTCTGCCTCGTGAGCTCCTGCTGTCACCACCACCAGCCGTAGGTGATAGCGGCGAAGATGACGCGGTAGCAACAACACTCGGAATTGACCAGGATGGACCCGCTGGCGTCGCCGGCGGGATCCAGCCCGTATGAAATACGGGCAAAAAAGAGTACCGGGCATTTACTGAATGCCCGAGAAAAGATGCCCGGGCAATGAGGCCCTGCCTCGAGGCCCGTACCGCGCAGAATGCTGCGATGAACCCAACGGAGAACGGAATATTCTCTCTTTACTCCATTTATAGTGAGTGTCGGCTTTCCTGATCGCCTTCCTTCTGAGATCACGGTTCCAAATCCTCATTAGATCTAGTCTCTTTTTCATGAGGTACTTTTTTATTGTATCATAGGTCTACCAGGAACGATTTATCGCATGACTGTATTATGCCATATGATTATAATGTATATCTGTTACATAATTTGTGATATTTAACTTTTGCAGCGGACACAAAGAATTGGCGTATCCCAGCATCCGAAGTACCGCAAGACAAAGGGAATGGTGGGTTCGCGCCCTACGGTCTCGCGGGTATCATTAAAGGCGCCGCTGTATGTTTCTATGGATTTATAGGTAAAATATTTAATTGTGGTAATGTTCATCTGACTGAAATTGGACCACATTGCCGAACTGGGCCTCAGTGGCCATTTGGGCCAACATTGGGCCACTTTCTTATAGAAAACTAGATTTGTCTTCTATATTTTTTAGATATGCGTATGACGATCTGCCTTCAACTTAAGAAATGCATTTTAAATGGCTTATTGTATTGTATATCAATCATCTACTAAGAGCCACAGTCGGATGGTCTACTAATATTGTATTATGAAGTGTTATATACTATATTGTGCTTTTGTCATCGTGTCAGGGTTTGATTGTGTGGCAACGGCTGGCGAAGAGGCACGGAGACCTCAGAAGAGCATTCCCTTCGCAGTGGTGGCATCACTGCTCATCGTATTCTTGGCCTACTGTGGGGTCTCCTCAGTACTCACTCTGATGATTCCCTACTATATGCAAGTAAGTCTTCTTTAACTATAATATAAATTAAAATACATTTATTTTATATTGTTTAAAAAATAATATAGTAAAGAATAATAATTAAAATTCCTCGTGATTTTTTGTAAATAGTAAAAATATCTAACCTCAATTTAAATTTATACAAAATCATTGTTGATTAATTATTACGAGTGGCCTATCTACCTAACCATAAAAAATAACATAAAAATGCTGCACATATTTGTGACTCGCATCATACATTTCATCCGTAAAAATTACCAAAAGAAGTTTCACTTCAATAATTCTGGTTGTTTTTTAAATCAACTACTTTAAAAGCTAAAAACGAAAATGTTTGTCCTAAATTTACTTTGATTTACTTTGTTGGTATCCGTTATTGCTTATTAGGGCGAGTGTCCCTGCGTGCTTGGGTACGTGAGTGCGTGCTTGCGTGTGTATATACGTGTGTGCTTATGTACGTGCGTACTTGGGAAAATTGACTCTATTTTTGTAATTTATTTGATTTTACAGCTGTAAAAAATTATTCGTTTTCACGAAATAAATAACTTTTTTTTGTAGGACGAGAAAGCGCCCTTTCCGTATGTATACGATCAGTTGGGATGGTCTTGGGCCAAATATGCTGTGAGTGTGGGCGCTATCTGTGCACTGTGTTCTAGGTAAATTATAAAACTTGGGTATATAAATAGTGCCATGTATCTTTAAATCAGGCGCTGCCATTTACACTAACCTCATATTAAAAGATACATATACAAAATAAACTAAGATGAAACTGATATAATTATTTCTTGGTGATGTTTAGTTGCATAGAAAAAGCGATTTTTTTTAATATAATTGAATATGTATTCGATGTACGATGTAAATGTAAGGCAGCATTTTAAAATTGTTTATTATTATACACCTCCACACCAAAAAAATTATAGTGGGAATAAAGCAAAACTGAATAATGTAAACAACTATAGGCATTTATTAATAAGTAATCCTTACTTCATCAGTTCTCTTTTTGGTTTTCTACTATATCTTATTCAAAATAAAAAAAAAAATTAAGTATAATTTTTTTTATTCCTCCACTCTAGTTTCAAAACATTTTTCAAACATTTACTTATTTATCACATGGGTGTTAATAATGCATTTTGCAATATTAATACATATATAATAAAAGTGTTCAGCGCCATCTATTGAAAGCTTACGTAGAATGTTTCGTTCTATATCTTTTTGTCTATTAAGTATAATAAGTTCCTGTTAGATGGTGCAGGAATACTTACTTAATAAGGACTTAAATATGTTTATATTTCGTGTATCTACTATACTACCTAACTCTACTCATATTTAAATTCTGAAAATTTGTATATATGTTCATCATGCAAAAAATTAGATCTGTTTTAGATAAAATCTGTATTAATATAGAAGTTGCTACTCGTTTAATATAGATGTTGTCAGTAGTGGTTAGATCCAACTCAAGTCGCGAGTGGGACTAAATATAATTTATTTTTTGTTTAATATTTCACAGCCTTCTCGGAGCAGTGTTTCCTTTACCAAGAATTATTTACGCTATGGCCTCTGATGGACTTCTGTTTCAATTTATGGGCAAAGTGAGCGAGAAATACCAAACGCCTCTCGTGGGTACTGTTGTCGCTGGCTTTATCACAGGTAACTATGGCTTCATCCTGAGTAGAAACCAAATTGTACCGAATTTTATCGAACCAACAAACTATTATATTCAAAATGTCTCGAATCGAAGAACATTTAAAATGGTATGCGATTATTGAAGCATTAAAGCATTTTAATTCTACCAAAGCATCGACTCGTTTCACATGTATGAAAAAATTGAGCTTTTTAAAGTGTACTGAATCATCGAACCGCGCCAATTGTAGTGTACAAAACAATTTTTCAAATTGTAGCGAATCATCGAACAGTTCCATTACGGACAAACGAACTATTCCAACCAAACCAAGGAAACTGTCCAAATGTATGGAATAATGAGTTGTTTAAATTGCACCAATAAATATAACAATTTTCAACAATAAAACTATTCAATTTGGATCGAAACATCGAATATCGTTCCATTTGTATTGACTAATTGTTCAAGGAGTATTGCATCAACGAACTATTCAAATTATATTGAACCAAAAGAGTATTCTGATTGTACTTAACCTAGAAAGAGGTCCAAATTCAGTAAAAGTACATTTTCTTAAAATTGAACGCACAATCGAACTGTTCCAAATGTACTGCACAAATTGTTCAAATTGCACCAAATCATCAATCATCCTAAACTAGAGGTCATAAACATTAAAAATAAATGCACCCAGAGTATTTTTTAATTAACCTGAAGTTGCTATTAAAATATTATCTTTTTATTTATGCTATGAACTTGGTTTGAATTGAACTGGCCTGTTCAAATAAAAAAAAATTTGTTTTTTATGCTTCTTTAAAAATAACGTTGATAGTTTATGTAATAAACTTATATTAATGAATTATAAACTATTATCATAGGTTTTCTAAAAATCACGTGATTATTACGACGCAACATTTGGTCGCCATGTTTGTGACATCATAATGTTATATATTTAGAATTATGTTTAGAAAAAAATGAAAGCATTTAATTAATATAATTCAATACAATAACAGTTTGTTTCTCCATTCAGGTACCTTGGCGATGATATTTGAGCTGAAGCAACTCATACACATGATGTCTATCGGTACCCTCCTGGCGTATTCCATGGTCGCATCCTGTGTATTACTGCTCAGGTAAGTTTACCTGCCTACTCGTAAAAAAATATTCATTGCTCATTTATTAATCTCGTATTTTACTAGCAAAGAAGTGCCGTCAAGTGTAACACCATAAAATGCGAATTACCTTTGCCACTTAGCTATAAAAAAACCAATTCACACATGGTAGAAGTGAAACCTTAAAAAAGATAATGGTAAGAGTACTAATTACCACTATGCCTTGGTGAATACGAGTTGAGGGAGCACGAAGCAGTGCGCAAACAACGAATATAAGAAACACTATAATGCTTCCTATCTCATTTTCTCCCAAGTTGAATCTTATGAATGTATGTCTCTTCTTACTGTCGCTTTTTCGTTTCATCGGTTCTCAAACCAAAACCATTAAAATGAGTCTGGAAATACTTACCTTTTTTCATCGTAACTTTTAGGTACGAGAGTAGTCAATCCGTACAACGCGTTGCCGAGCCTCTGGACTTATCCGTGCGTAGCGTGCTGCGGCAAGTGGTTAACAGCGAAGGTCATACCGCGCCCACCCGTCTCAGTTCCGCTATGGTATCAGTACTCGTCACCTTGTACGGTAAGCGATTTACACTATTATTTTTTTTTTAATTTATTATTATTAGATGTGGAAACTTCATTAGGTGCGTTAACCATTTGTATTTTGCAAGTGTTGAATGAGACTGAGTCGACACTCTCGGCTTTGTAACGCTCTTTGAGTAAGGGTTGCACGGGTCATGAAGGTATAAAGGGCAACGAGCAAGCGGATGCGCTGGTCCTGCATGGCAATAGCACCTTGCGTTATAAATGCCGCACAATCACAATACGCCAACAAAAGCGAAATGGAATGGGACAGTTTTAGAGGTCTAAGACATTCCAAAACTTTTTTGGATGCTGGCTTCGCAAAAGTCTTCGAAAATTTATGTAGAAGACAGATGGTTATGTAGTGGCAATTGCAATGGGCCACTTCAGTACAAAAGCGATGGGCATTGTGGAAGACTTTACATGCGGAGCCTACAACGAGAAAGAGGGAGCTGTTAGGCACCTACTGTGCGAAAGCGATGGATTAGGCAGGACATGAATGAGCCTACTGGGAGTGGTCTATCCGCAGCCAGATGACTTAAACGTCTCCAACTTAAATGATGGGGTGTGTACAAAAGATCCACAAGGGTCGAAGTGAATCCACTGCTTCCGCGAAATAAAAGGTGGCTCTCGTTATATCACTTTGAACAATAGTGAAGATTGCCTAGGTCTGCTACTTGAAATTTATAAAATTAATGTCGTATTATTGGACAATATAATAGATTTTATTAATAATTTAATGTCGATAATCAGGACATTACACGGCTATAATCAAAAATGTTATCTGTCAAAACTTTATTAATAAAAGTTGGCAAAAATCTTGGTCTGCGAAACGAATTATCCAAAAACTATTCTGCCAATATAGAAAATATATAGCTTCCAATTGAACCTGTGAACGCAAGAATCTAGATCTAATATTATTTAAAAAAATAGTTTGACCACTTTTAAAAACTTTCTTGGTTTTTTTAGATACTCAAAAGCTGGCTCACTCTTGAAATCCATTCCATTCCTCTTCCCATTTTGTCTTAAGTTCTCATTCGGACTATAAAACGGCACCATTTTATCGAAATGTAATGGGATAAAAAACATTAAAGGATTACTTATTTTAAAATGTACTTTAATTCTACCGAAATAAGGTTCTAATTAATCGGTAATAATTTTTTAAGTGAACTAATGTAAGAGGTGAAAAATTACAAATTGACAAGACTAAATGTAATCTGTTACGGTTTACCTGACTTAACTTCATTCAAGGCGACAAAGCGGAACCGAATACCTGTTAACGGTTTCATTACTGAAAAATGTACTTTAAGACGTTGTCGATAAGGTTCGATTTAATTGGATATTTTTTTAATTATGAACCTTGCTATCTTAAGTTCGCCCTTGGGTTGTGTTTTTTTTTCATACTATTTGACATTGATTTCAGTTTCAAGAGTACAAAATGTCAGAAATCTATTCAACACCTACCTGGCTTATTTATTGTACAACGAGTCAGTAGTAGAAACATGCTGGTAGCATCCCGGTTTATATATTTATCTGTCTTATTTAGTAGATAGCCCGTTGATATTCTTAATAGTAATTCAAGGCCTTAATAGTATTTCAACTTACAGGGGTTTGGTGCTTGATAATGATGAATAGTATCAACCAGCACGGTGACGCCATCTTGGCTGGTGAAAAAGGACCATTGGCAACACTGGTTGTTGGTACTATATTAGTGGTCAGCACTCTTTATGCCATATCAAGACAACCCGTCTCCGAGAAGAAACTGGCATTCTCTGTAAGTTGTCTTTTTCTCCTTAAATTTCAATGTGTAAATAAGTATTTATAAACATTTCATAAGTATTTCTTTAGCTCACTAACATAATTTAATGGAAGTTTTTTTTATTTGGAATAAGTTTATACATAACATGTGTATATGTTTTGAGATATACAATATATTTCGCTCTATTGTGATTGAATTTAGAAGTACAGCAATGTGTAATTGGAATGTAGTTTGTTCTATCTTTAATAATAAAACAAGAGTTACATAATACTTTGTTTATTATCTTCTCGTTGGGATTATAATGAGAATATTGTTTATTTTCGTCTAAAAATAGGTAGACGCAAACTCGATTTTAAATATTTAAACATTAGACAAAATCATAATTCAACGCACATTTTTCATATTGAAGGATTAAAATTTCACTTTTCGGTTCCTGTATGCGGGATAAAAATGGCTCGTTTTCTCCCGTTTAGATTACACTGGCGCGCGTTTAACTTACTTTTCCTCCCATTGACTTAGCAACGACTTATTTATTGAAGTGTTAAAGACAGCAAACACGAAAGTTTAATTTTTAATTACTGATTGATTGAAAAGTTAATTGGAAGAGGTCTAAGTTTTTGTCCCATAATAAATATCTTATACATAATTACATAATGTCGCTGGCGTGAATGCCCTATTTTTCTCCCTAGGTGCGTAATGCACTATTTTGTTTGTTCCAGGTGCCTTTAGTACCGTGGCTTCCCGGGATCAGCATCCTCATCAATATATACCTGATGCTTAATCTTGATTACTTGACCTGGATTCGCTTCGCCGTGTGGATTGCAGCTGGTAAGCCCTTTTATGAAAGTGTGAAAGTGTGTATAAAGTGTGCCCACTTTACCAAAGGTTTAAACTAATGAACAAACAAAAACAACGTAATATTACGGCCATTGATGTGATTATGGTTAAAATGGTTTTTGAAGTTTGTTTGTTGCATAAACGTAATACTGTGGTTATCAATGATGAACTCTATTGATGTTTTTGTGAACAGATCTGATGTAAAATGTTGATGTTGATGTTGATGTTTTGTGAATTCAGATTTGATGTAAAAACCTTCTGAATTTATAATAAAATAGCCGGTCCATAAATAATTATAAGCAAAAATACCTTATTATCAAATCAAATCAAATATATTTTATTGCAAGATCAAGTGTACAACACACAATCTACCATACAATGGCGTGCAACATCTATAATAGGACAAAATAATATTATTTTGAAATAATTGCTTCATCCTTATGGCAGGTATTTACATTTTAAAAATAATATTCACATTAATAAATAATATTACAGTTTTATATGAAAACGTATCAAAACGTATCAATTAGTTTGAGTAATGATGTCAACAACGTGTTATTACGGTTATCGAATTTATTACTCTTACGTGTCTTTTGTGAAAATCGATTATCCTGCTGTTGTATTTCTCCCAAAGTCCTATTAATTTAAGAAACTATAAATTTGCCCTGTTTGAAAAAGTTTTTTGACAGTTATCGATATGATGAACTCTTTTGATGTTTTTGTAAAATTTGGGCGACACTATTCATTTACTTTTAAGTTTCCTTTTATGTATTTCTTCTTTTTAAGTGTGGTGTAGTTGAATAATTTAATAAAATCGATTATCCAATCTTTTAAGCAATTAAATCTTTTTAATTTAAAGATATTAAAAAAATATCTTTTGACAATAAAGATATCAGTAAAGTGTTATCACAGTTATCAGTTTAATTACTCCTCAATGTCTGTGAAATCTTTTGTGCTATTATTGCATTTACGCCAAAGCCCTTTTGAATTTAAGACACTATAATATTGCCCTTTATAAAAAGACCTTTTCCGGCTGTTTGAGCAACTGACTGCAACGTAATATTGCGATTATAGTTTTGATTATTTCTTAATTATAATGAGACCGTTAATATACATTTAAATATTTTATGGTTTCCTTACTCTGAAATTTTGTAAATATGTAATGGTTGGCTCACTTTAAAAAATAGGACAGTTTGAGCCCGATTAGTGGCGTTGCTTTTGTGTGTTGCCCTAATAAGTGGATTAAAAATATAAAATAAAATTGTAACAACATATCTTCAATCCATTTTTAGTGTGTACATTTTTTTTAAATACACATAAAAAAATTGAGAATCTCCACTTGCGATTAAACTTGCAATATGGGTGTTTGAACTCAAGATGTCTTTATTCATCCTAACTAATCGAACTTATCCAATACATCGAAAATATAAGGGAACAGATATACATCCATGTGTTTACCAAAGATGAAGTCCAAATGCGACAAATCCGGGTAACCAATTATAGAATAGTTAACGACGTTAGGCAGAGCTGCAGCTAACATATCTACATCGGGGATTGTGGATAATCTATCATTTCTTCCCTCTAATAATACAATCGGTATAATTACTTTGCTCAAGTCGTATTTTGGGGGATGTATGGAGCCGTATTCCTTTAAGTTCTTCAAAGATCCGTAGTCATATTTTGCGAAGCTCTTTATAAGGGCTATTTGGGCAAAGTGGTATAGGTTTTTCCTGCTAGTTGTGTCTGGGAAATGTTGTGATACGACATCGTAAAACGCTGGGTCCAGTTCCCGAACGTCGTATCCCGTGAGCGGTAATATCTCTCCAAGAGCACATATAGTGTATCTGAATATATGCCGACTGCATATGTCCTCCACAAGTTTACCCGCCGTTGAATTAGGTGCTATAATTTCATTAACACCCAACGTTCCCAATAGAGCATTCAGTTCTGGGGCTACTTTGATAAGTGTGGAGACGGGTGGTTTTACATGGTCTAGAAAGGCAATAGGTGCGAGTGCTGTCAAAACGTTAACCTTTTCGTTATATTCCGTTCTTGTTGAACATAATACGTAAAATATTGAATTGCCTAGAGAGTGACCGAAGGCATTAAGTTTTGGATGTCCAGTTTTTTTTAAAACAGTGTCGATGATAGCGCTGAGGTCATAATAACCGTGTTCATCAAAACTGAAGTTCCAAAATTCTGGGTCTTTATCGGGATTTAATTTGATGTGACGTCGAGAATACCTGTTGCCTCTTACGTTACCAAACCATACGTCGTATCCCAAATTTGCCAAAGTAATACCAAGTGAAGTATTGCCTCTTAGAACCCAAATATCACTTGATTCTATTAGTCCATGCATAAGGAGTATAGGTACTCCCCTTGCACCAGGTATACGGAACAAGCCAAGTATATATCCATCCTCTGTTGTAACTTCATACTCTTCGGATTGAAATCCGTGACTTGCCGTCAGTTCTGTAAAACTCAAGGGTCCATCTCGGTGTATCAAAATCCTCGGTTCTTGTGCGAATACGTGTGTTAAAGTTACGAGAATTAAAGTTACGATATAAAGTATTGCTTTCATTGTGATGCCACTAAAAGACTAAAAGATTTTGATTGTTTAATTGCTTTTAAATACAATAGTTTGGTTCAAGTAATATAGGTCAAATGAAATAACGATTATTAATTAGAAGAGAATATGATGATTGTTAAATTAGATTACATATTTAATATCAAGAAATTGATTTATGATATTAAATTGGCTGGAGTACTTGAACAATTTTGCCTTAACTCGCCAACATTTTATTATTTTTTTAATGGAATTGAAATAGTAATTGAATCAATAAGAATATGGTGTCTATGTCGTTCATATTGTACTTTATATATTTATGCGAATATATTACATTATTGCATTTTTTTATTTAAAGGATATTTATTACAAATATTGATTTGTCCGTGAAAAAAAGATTACATTTAGCACAAATTTGATATATTTGTAAATATATTTCTGGGCTTACTTCGTTGCGTTGGTTCTTGATTTGATGTTTGTTATCCAAGTTACAGACAAATACTGTAGTAATGTGGCCTACATTACTACAGTATTTGTCCTGTATGGAGTTTAAACCTGGACAATCCCAGCCAAAGAGAGAAAAAGGATTGATGCATTCGGGATGTGGTGCTGGCGAAGAATGGTAAGAATACTTTCGACGTCGGCAATATGTCCAATGTCCATAGGCAACGAAAGTTTGGCAAACCTTATTGTGGTTGGGAACACCGAGGTATAACAATTACCAACAAGATGGACCGCTCAGACGAAAGATTTGTTTTCCTTTAAATTCCACACTATAGTAAGAACGGCGCTGAACCGAAATAATTGGACGCAAATCATCCGCTCCATACAACCCTGATGCTGACCACGATCCTCAGACAGGGACCGACCAGAAGAGAGAGAGAGTCCTATCATGACCAATATTGTTATTTATATTCTTTTATTACGACTTCTCTGGCGTATTGGTGCAATTATTTTCCGATTGTAGGAATTAATTAGGTTAGGGGTGCTTCAAGGTTGTATTTTGTCACCTATTTTCTTTTCTTAAATTAGATAACTCAGAAAATATCTTCTCTCTACCACATTTAGGCAGAGGACTTTCAACTCTCAGTCAACTCTTGATTTGTCAGTCAATTCATTGATAGAGCTATCGCTGGTATTAATAATGACATGGCATCAATCAGTATATGGAGTTATGGTTTATAAAATAATAATACATATACATATATGAAAGCATCAATTTCTAGATTTCTAACACATATTTATTATCACTTCCATTATATGATGATAAGAATCATACGCAAATTGACCTAATTTTAGCCGAAACCTAATTGAAAGAATTGAATTAAGGTTAACTAACAAAATCATTAAAAATGTATTAATTCTAGTGACACGGTCATTAACAGTGGCATTTATGTAAGAATTTACTTTAAAAGTGTTTACAAACTGTTTATGAAAAATTGTCTTTTTAGAGAATAACTTATATATAATTTTGTATGGATTATAAAAAACATATAGTGTTACATTATAAAGTAGTATTAACTAGCTGTTCCCTATCATGATGCCTATATACTTCTTATTGACGTGGTAATATGTGAAAATTCAAAATCTCTAATAACAATGTCAATGCTACAAAAGGACACTCAACAAAACAGTTTAGTGGTCTAAAATCATCTCCGCATTATTATTAATAATAATAATCTTATTATTATTACTCGTAACGTCTTGGGGGTCAGTCTCTTCTTGTTATAAAATAAAACAAAAATAATTTAAGTTATATTAAATGTTTGAATAAAATGTGTATGTGTAGCGCGCGGTGTGTGTATGTATATGTGTGTGCGTGTATATTATATACTTGGCTAAGATAATTATAGTATTTAAAAGATTATTAACGTAGTATAAATATATATAAAATAGTCTGGTCCGTGTGTAATAGTCTGTGGAACGCTGGCGCCATCTGTGTATCGGCGTGGGGGCAAAGTCAATAAGTGGCCCGGCCTGTCTCGGCAGTGCTCGAGTGGCGGTCGGCCGGAGTGGTCGACTATTGAAACTTGCGTTCCTAGCTATTAGTGTTAATGAGTTTGTGTAAATTGATATCGGGAACATTAAGTGATTGAACATTATAATCCGAGTTTATTAATAAAGTGTTTGATTGCACCAACATTACCCACGAACGCCCACAGAATAAGAAATTAAATAATGAATCCAATTACTAACGATGTCGGCGGAGAACCCTACGCTCCCGTGCTTTATGTTTTTCTGTTCTCTGACATATAAAATACTATAAAATAATTCAAAATTGTAAGATGATTAATACGTTTAATTTTTCAGTCCTTATCTGTTGTAATATGAAAAAATTTGGGATAATGGTGGTATTAGTTTATCATTTTAGTGTGGTCAGTAGGTTTTCTGTTTATAGGATTATAAAACGGACACAGATATTGACGCTGGAACGCAAACACGCAAAATATTTCTACCACCACCACCGAAATCATTCTGTTTAGCAAAAAAATATAAAAGTGTTCAAAAATGAAATCTAGTACATAAATACGAAAGTTGGGATTTTTTAAAGTTTTTCTGTTCCGATGAACGGTCAAGATTTACGGGTTACTGCGTCGTTTTTTTCCATCGTCAATATTAAAATCCTAATTGTATATATTAAATGTTGATATTAAATTTCGATTTGCACAATATCACGTAAAAATGGATGTCAGCTCCTTTTAGCTAAGATAAGGGCATTTAGAGATTTTTCAAACCCCCAACTTCCTATAGGGACCCTTACGTAGTTTATGAATAGCAATATCTCTGTTAATGCATATACTCGTATCTTTGAGCAGTAGACATCAACATATCACGTAACGAAACGTTTATCTAAATAATTTCCTAAATTATCATAAATTAGGGGTTCCCTTTTCTATAGAAACAATAAGTAAGTAGCAGCCCATTAACGTCCCACTACTGGGCACAGGCCTCCTCACTCCGAGGAGCGAGGGTTTTTAGAGCATAGACCCACCACGCTGCTCCACTGCGGATTGGCAGGCATAGTACACAAGTGCACTCTCTATTCCTTCACTCTCATAGTCCGATGTGACGGGAATCCGACACGACCGGAGAGAGATCAGGCGCAGGACCGACGGCTTAACGTGCTCTCCGAGGCACGGGGGTAGATCACACCGCCAACTTCCCAACTTCGGCAAAATATTGAGAAAATCTTAATAGAAAACTCAATATTTATTTTTGAATTGGCCCGACCCGGGACCTCGTGTCTGTAGTCGAACATGCTAACCACTAGACCAATGAGACAGTTATAGAAACCATAACTGGCCCCTAAATGTACTTACGGGACATATAAAGCTTAGGGGAAAACAGTTATGAAAATCCTTTGGCTTATCTTCTATTTAAATCCATAATATAATTTTATTTAAAATTCATCTTATAATTAAGTATTTCATCGTAATTTTTATCTAAGTAAAGTGTGACTGAGTACAGTAAAGACCAAACATACACATATACGTACCTCGCGTAACGCGTTACGGAAATTTATCCCTAACGTGCTAAAAGAAGTTTTACTTCAAAAAGCCCTTGAATTTAACAACTACATCAATTGTACATTTTGGAACTGTCATATATGAAGTCACATTGTTTCAGGTCTCCTCATATACATAACTTATGGAGCTTGGCACAGTTCAGAAAGACGTAGGACCCTGGATTCTGTACAACTTGCTGAACTGCACAACGACAGTCAAACTGCCCTGCTTCAGCACAATTTGCAGCACACACTTGGCTGACAGCAGGCTTCAGACAGAGAAAGTGTAAAAGAAGAACTTGGAGAAAGAGATGTGGTCAGCCCCAGTAGTACTGTCATATCTTTTATATCAAGTATATGAGGACATTACTAGTATCTAATATATAAACTTTATAATTAAATATCTAATATTTTTATACTCGCTCATGCCTGTAGCTTAATTTGTTTTGAATTTTTGAATATCCCCTTCGCTTCTTTCATTCTCATTAAACCTTTCATACAACTACGTCGGTTTAAAGTACTCTTGACTTGGCCCTTAAAATGTCCTGGATTTAATCCAGGAACGTTCGCCTTGGTCTTCCCCTTCCAACTTTCGCATTCACTCTTGACTCATAAATCCTTTTTGTAGTCTCCTTTCATTCATTCTCTTTACATGCTCAAACCGTCTGAGCATAACTTTCTCAATTTTAGTCACTACATCTTCTTTTAAACCACATCGTTCTCTTATCACACTATTTCTTACTTTGTTACTCAATTTCAACCCACTCATACTTCTCAACGCTCTCATCTCTACCGCATTTATTTTACTTTTGTGCTTCTTCTGACATACCCGACTTTCACTACCATACATACGGTTTTTAGTAGTATCAAATTAATTTTTATTACGATTTATGTATGTAACCATATATATACTATAATAGACGAATTTATAGCCTATCTATATAAACAAATAGATTTTATAACAGAGTAGGCTTGCATTCTATTTGTAGGTACGACTATAGGCATAGGTAATATTAATAATATCATTCGCAAATTAAGTTGCAGGCACAATAGTTTATGCACATATATATGTAGATAGGCCTTTATAAATGTATGTATTGAACTTAGTTTTGGAATTGTAATCTCCAATCGTTCCTAAGTATGTAGCCAAAGTATTATTTACAGTTAACAATGTAACCAAAGTATTTTTGTAGAATTAGAATATCTTGACTGTAGTCACGGTTTACAGTAATCTCACCTGATTGATCAACCAGCAAACTCGAATCATGTCTTAAGTTTTATTCATAACACATCGCAAAAATAATTAGACCAACAGAAAAAACAATACTTAAACATTCGCTGATTTTCTTTAAAGACATAAAAATCCAGTTCAGTTGAAATAAAGTAAATAAAAATAACATAAAACGTTCTATTTAAAAAATAAAAAAGAACTCTTTGCAACCCAACATTTATTTTGACCGTGAAAAAGGAAATTTTGATTTATATGTCCTTAAGTGTTCTATTATGTGTATGTACTTAATTTATTTATTTATTTATTTATTTATTTATTTATTTAAGGACCACCAGTAGTTACTACACTTGTCTTAAAATATAAAAAAAAAACTTACATCTATACATTGTTGAAGTGTGCAACTTTTTAAGGTAGCCACAACTTAAGAATATTGACGCTGGAAAGCAAACACGTGGTGACCCGCAAACTCAATATTGTCCATCAAAACAAAACATTTCATAAAAGCAAAAAAATGTAAATATGGTAATAAAATATTTTTGGACACCATATTAATATAATACGTTGACTTTAGGGGCGTTATTCCAAAATTTTGTTAAAGTAATATTTTGCGGGTTACTACGTGTTTGCTTTTCAGCGTCGATATGATGATAATAAATTATTAATAATATTGATTTTATAGATTCTTAAGGCGTAGGTATTTTCAGTAGGTTATCAGAATATTTTTACTTTTAGATCATGAAACGTAAAAAAAAATATAACTTCGGTATATTATTTATTAAAACAAAACTGACAAATATATTTGAAAAAAACAATAGGTGTAATAAAAATTTCAATAATATACGTTTTATAATTCCGTAAAATATATTTGCTTTATTTTAAGTATTTTATTTTAATAATAATGTATTATCTGTATTAATAGTTATATATGTAACAACTTTTGTCAGTGTGATACAGTTTGAACGTAGACATTAATTGATTTTTAATATAACGTTAAAAACGTTATAAATACTTTTAATAATCCTTTGACATGTCAGAGTAACTATTAGTTATTTAAATATCTGTATTATGCATATTTAGTTTGTGTATTTTGTCTGTGAGTGTATTTTTTTTAAATATAATATTAACATACAATTCTATGCACCAAATTTAAAGTTTATCCCTTTCTGTACTTAGCTTTTTGACCACTTGAATTTAATAAATATTTGAATCGATAATCATAATGTTATGTTACTAAATAACGTAATATTACCATTATGTAAATTATTTTTATATTTGAATATCAATTCATTATTATTATATTTTTATTGATGCAATTAACGAATTAATTGTAATATCACGTTGCTATACATATAATCGACATAGCCCTACGAATCGCGAACCTGAAGTGGCAATGGGCGGGGCACATAGTCCGACGGACCGATGGACGTTGGGGCCCGAAGGTGCTGGAGTGGCGACCCCGCACCGGGCGGCGCAGTGTAGGGAGACCCCCCACAAGGTGGACCGACGACATAAAGAGGGTCGCCGGTAGCCGCTGGAGCCAGGCGGCGCAAGATCGGGCCTTGTGGACATCACGTGAGACCTATGTCCAGCAGTGGACATCCATCGGTTGAAGCGACGACGATACACTACATAACTTTACGATTATCTAGCACATAGAAGATTTAGTTTTCATCTTTGACTGTATCATCACTTATTATCATGTGAGATTACAGTCAATAAAAGAAGTAAGATAATTTGCATTTTTTTGAGTATATTTGTATCGTATGAATTTTTGTATTTATCTTATAGTGATTAAAAAAAGAGTACTTATTAATGTTTCAAAATTGCTTTTTATTATGATTTTTATTGAATTTGTGTTATTGATAATTGAAACTAAATATAAGTAGTGGATAAAATTTGTTTATTTCTGTTCGTTCCTAACTCGTATGCAAAAAGTGCTATTGCGATAGAAAATGTGGAAGGAGAGGATAGTGAAAATGTATTTATAAATATATCATTCAAGATAATTAAGCTTACTTCAATTAGACCATTCATGATGTAGATGGTAAATTATGGCCTTAAAAGTACAAATTCACCCTTGTCTTAGGTAAGTTGAAAGTGTTTTGGTTTTAAGATTCAGGAAACATAGAAAAAGGTAGGGAATACCATAAATACCAGGTAACGAAACGTATTGTGCCAATCACTGGAGGATCTACTAATGTAGGGATAGAAATTCGGCCTTCAGTTCCTTAGAACATTCTCCGAAGGATATCCCATAAAAGATAGACAGGCTAGTGATATTACGCCGATGTTGTAGACTCTGCAGTTATTGGGGCTAAGGGAAACCAATGAGTCTTCTGGCCCGTTTACGTTATCCAAATCTTGCAGCTGATTCTTAGCTGGATCGTTCCATAAATAGCTACAGTATTTTATACAGGCGTAGCTTCCCGTCCGATATCCCTCAGTGTCTGAAGACCAAAGTTTTCGAACAGTGCGTGTCGCCAGTGATGACCTATGGTTCTGAGACGTGGTCGCTGACTATGGGCCCCATGCGGAAGCTCATAGTCACTCAGGGTGCGATGGAGAGGGCTATGCTCGGTGTTTCTTTACGTGATCGAATCAGATCAGAAATGAAGAGATCTGTAGTAGAACCGGAGTCACCAACATAGCGCTACGAATCGCGAACTTGAAGTGGGAATGGGCGGGGCACATAGTACGAAGGACCGATGGACGTTGGGGGCCGAAGGTGCTGGAGTCGCGACCCCGCACCGGCCGGCGCAGTGTAGGCAGACCAAGGCACAAGATAGACCGATGATATAAAGAGGGTCGCTGGTAGCCACTGGAGCCAGGTGGCGCAAGATCGGGTCTTATGGACATCATTAGGTGAGACCAATGTCCAGCAGTGGACGTCCATTGGTTCAAGCGACGACGACCACGACGATTATACCTATACAGGACTGGACTTGAGTCTTATATAAGACAAACAGCTATTGTGAAGAAAAATACCGCTTTACTTTATTTAGAACGCCAAGTATTTGAAGTGAAACTTCTTTAGACGCATGAAACGCGTGATTAGCGTCACGAAGATGTGTAGAGTGTTTTATGCTAATTCGTTTGAAGGTTACGTAGTTTTGATATCTACAAGTAACACGTAGCATTTTAATATGCCACTTGTCATTTAATAAGTTAATATACTATTTTATAAATTCTCTTTTCTAAATTTCCAATTCAAAAACAAAATTTCATCACTTATTTCTAATATTGACAAAAACACGTGGCATTTTATTTACAATTTTCGACACTTAATATTTAAATGACAATTGAATTCATTAAATTCCTAACATAGCTTCCTTATTATCTCCCTCTAACTCTCGGAAATCTAAAATTTTAGATTTGTATAAATATAAACAAGACTTAAAAATTAGTTTGCCAAGAAGTCTCACTTCTGACATGTGTACTTTGTACGCAAGCACTTTTTTTTGGTGATTTGTTGTTGAATGATAACTGAGACTTAGAAGCTCATAGATGTCTGTGATAGATAAGGCTATTTGTTAAAAAGTGGGAGTTAACGAGAAGGCTCTCGGATTCAGAAGGTTAGCCTCCTCGACCCACGTTTCAAGGCATATCCTTACCTATCTCGTAGCAAAGCAAGAGGTTGTTTCTTTACAGGTCGTAAAAAAAACTCGTTCATATTTATTTCTTTCTAGCATTCTATTTAATCAGGGAAGGGATCTCATGATGGCTTAGTTACATATTTGGTTCTTTACTAATCAAGTTTGCATATAAAACCTTATTATGTTAAGTCCTAATAAGTTAAATTAAAATTCTATTATTGACTGAATCACATTAACATATTAATACAATGTCAAATCCTTATTCGACTCCGCTATAAAACATACAATTTGTGTATTTTGAACTCATTATTTTTTATGCGCCGTAATTAATTGTGTTTTTCTAATACATCGAAAATATATGGAAATAGATATACATCCATATGTTTACCAGCGACAAAGTCCAAATGCGCCATATCCGGGTAACTAATAATAACATAGTTTTCGACGTTAGGCAGCTCTGCATTCAACTTATCCACGTCCTGAATTGTGGATAATCTATCATTTCTACCCTCTAACAAAACAACTGGCATAGTTACTTTTCTCAAGTCGTATTTCGGAGGATATTTAGAGCCGTACTCCTTGAGGTTCTTCAAAGATCCGTAGTCATATTTTGCGAAGCTCCCTTTAAGGGCTATTTGAGCAAAGTGATACAGTGATTTCCTGCTCGTTGCATCTGGGAAATGTTGTGATACGACATCGTAAAACGCGGGGTCCAGTTCCTGAACGTCGAATCCCGATAGCGGTAATATCTTCCCAAGAGCACATATAGTATATCTGAATATATGCCGACTGCATATCGCTTCCACAAGTTTACCTGCCGTTGAATTATGTGCTATAATTTCATTAACTCCCAACATTCCCAAAAAGGAATTTAATTCTGGAGCTACTTTGATAAGTGTAGAGACCGGTGGTTTCAAGTGGTCTAGAAAGGCAATAGGTGCGAGTGCTGTCATAACATTAACCTTTTCGTTATATTCCGGTCTTGTTGAACATAACACGTAAAATATTGCATTACCTAGAGAGTGACCGAAGGTATTAATTTTTTGAGCTCCAGTTTTCATTAAAATAGTGTCGATAATGGCGCTGAGGTCGTAATAACCGTGTTCATCAAAACTGTAGTTCCAAAAATCTGCGTCTTTATCAGGATTCAACTTGATGTGACGTCGGGAATACCTGTTGCCTCTCATGTTCCCAAACCATACGTCATATCCCATATTTGCCAAAGTAATGCCAAGTGAAGTATTAGCTCTTAGAACCCAAGTGTCACTTGTGTCTAATATTCCATGCATAAGGAGAATAGGCACTCCCCTTGCACCCGGTATACGGAATAAACCAAGTATATATCCATCTTCTGTTTTGACTTCATACTCCTCGGATTCAAATCCATAAGATTTTGTTAGTTCAGTAAAATTCAATGGTCCATCTCGGTGTATGAAAAACCTTAGTTCTTGAGCGAATATCTGTGTGACGATCACAAAAATGAATGTTACGATATGTATTGCTTTCATTGTGAGGCCACTAAAAAACTAAGAGATATTGATTGATTAATTGCTTTTAAATACAACAAATTTGGTTGAGGTAATATAGGTCAAATGAAATGACGATTATTAATTTGAAGAAAAACGTGATGATCATCGGTCCTAAAAACGAAGAAAGGCTAAGTGAAAATATGTTTTTCTATGTCCATCTATAACCAACATTTTGTAAAAAGTTCTTTTACTTCTATCTTATTTTAGAAATATTTATTCGCTGATATTATTTTATATTCTTCATATTGTACTTTATATATGTATGCGGATATATTACAATATTGCATTTTTTGAATTATATTTTTGCCGTAAATGATTATTTAGGCCTCGATTGATTTGGATTTGATATATGATGGATGGCACTTACGACATATGTCGAGTCTGTTGCCATCCGGGTGAGTCACTCAGGCATGTGCTTTCGGGTTGTTCCGCGCTTGCCAACACTGAGTTTCTGCACAGACACAATCAAGCAGCCAAAATTCTTCACCAAGAGCTCGCCCTAAAGTACGGTCTTATTGACGAGAGATTGCCATATTATAGGTGCCAGTACTCGAACGCGACGGTGTCTATTGGGACGGAATCTATTGGGATCGGTCCATTATCACGGACAGGACCAACAAGCCTGATATCGTGATAATATCTGGATCTAGCGCACGAGATTACCGCCGTTTAGGGGGTGGGATCCACTGAAACCATCCCAATCGTAATATCTGCGAATGGTCTGATCCCAGTCAGGCTCGCTCACCATCTGAGACGACTGGGGTTCCGTGGCAGTTCGCTCGCAGCAAGGATGCAATAGGCGGTGTTGCTGAACTCTGCTTGGATAGTCCGGCGTTTGGTCGCCCTGCCGGGGTTTATCCTCCGCCCGTTATATTTATTTATGTAATTGTTTATGTATGTCCATGTATTATTTGATATTTAAGTAATTATTATAAAATACCTTATATATAATATACATTTATATTATTGCGTAGACCGGCGTGAGTGTAAAAGTATAATACTCTTTATTGTTAATTTGGGAATTTCTTAAAATCTTCCAAAATTCTTAGTAATAATATTGAGTTTTCTATCAAGAGTTTCTCAATATTTGCCCGAAGTTGGGAAGCTGGCGGTGTGATCCACCCCCGTGCCTCGGAGAGCACGTTAAGCCGTCGGTCCTGCGCCTGATCTCTTTCCGGTCGTGTCAGATTCCCGTCACACCGGACTATGAGAGTGAAGGAATAGAGAGTGCACTTGTGTACTATGCCTGCCAATCCGCAGTGGAGCAGCGTGGTGGTTATGCTTATGCGTATGCTCTAAAAACCCTCTCTCATATGAGGGAGGAGGCCTGTGCCCAGCAGTGGGACGTTAATGGGCTGCTACTTACCTACCCGCAAAGATAGGATATTTTATTATGCTGTAAGCAAATAAAATGTCGTAGGTTATGGATACTGTTAGGAATTAATAAATGAATTGCCTAACATCTTAGAAAATTGGATTGTATAAGATGGTAAGCAAATCATCTCTTGGTTTGGTAAACTTACAACTTATCATCACTTAACACAAGATGGGATCATAAGTCAAGCTATAACGAGAATGCAATAAATAATAGTTACATACACCATTAAATTATTACACGTTGCATTTTATTACTAGAACGAATATTGGGACGTGACTTTTAATATATCTAAGTCGTGCCTAATCAACCTCTAGTTTCCATGACTCGAACTTGATATATAAGGTAAAGCTTATAATATTGTTATATAGCATTGAAAATTAGAATATCTGTTACGAGAATAAAACATTCTGTGGTTTTATGATAACACGATGCAATTAAACGGTTGGTGCGAGCCATTAAATCCGCCAGCCTTGGTCACTCTGTTAAACGCTTTTTTGATTTAATTAGTAATATATTATCACTACCAATTTATGATAAATAAAATACACAAATTGGTAGGCGAAACCTAATTCAAAGCAATCCAATGCTTCGAATTCGGTTTTGATTAATTAAGGTTAACTAATAAAATCATTAAAAATGTATCAATGCTGCTGACACGGTCACAAACTGTAATACTTTTACGATTCAAGAATCTATTTTAAAATTGTCTACATATTGTTTATAATAAATTGTCTAATAAGACGTGAGACCCTATCAGTGGCTTAACTATGCCATCAGAGGCCCGTGGCAAAGTCTTTTCATGGGTCCCATGGCAAATTCTTTTGATTGGCCCCTACTTTCAAGAGCATGAGTTTATACGTTTATATTATTTCACATTTACCAGTCTATATACGTTCCACTGTAGGGCATAGGCCTCCTTTCTTAGACGAGAGAGATTGAGCTATAGTTCCCACGCAAGCCTTCATCGAGAAGCTTTTCACACATTCATCTTCCATTCACTAACCTTTCGATGAAGGAATAACATCTTAAGGAAACCTGCATTCATTTAGGTACAATTAAATAAAAATAACAATTTAATCTTTTTTGCTAGCTTTCTGTTCCGCAAAAGTGTCTATTACATAATCAAAGTTTAAAGATCGGGCCATAGAATTTTCAATAGGCAGAATAGTCAAATCGCATCGTCCATCGCAATATCCAATGATAGAGACCGGTAATTATGTGAGAAGAGCGGGACAAGGCAGAAAAAGACGAACTTGGAGTAGGGATGGTCGTTTCATTCGACTTCGTGGAACCCCCGTTTGACGGCCGTCATTTCTTTGGGAGCTCGCACAGACTTGACAGAGGGAGTCTGACTGCAGACCGCTATATCAGAGAAATTTTAGAAGAAAATGTCGTACTGTTTGCCCCACCACTCATATATCGGAGACGATTTTGTTTTTATGCAAGATAATGCTCGGCAGCATACTGCTCGGGTAACTCCAGCATATCTCTATGATATGAATATCACTGTTATGGAGTGGCCGGCGAGATCAGCGGATATGAACCCAATAGCCCACCTTTGGGACTTGCTGAAAAGTTAAGTCCAGAACTCCAGCTCCTGCCAACGTGGGTGAACTGCGAATCGCCGTAGCTGAGGAATGGCGGTGACTATCCCAGGAGACCAACGTTAACATTCTCATTATGCCTAGACGGGTAGAAACTTTAATAAGCACGTGGAGGAAATGAAGTTACACGCACAAGATAGTTTATGCACATATATATGCAGAAAGACCTTTGTAAATGTATATATTGAACTTAGTATTGGAATTGTAATCTCCAATCATTCCTAGCAGCCAAAGTATTACTTCCAGTCAATAAAATAACCAAAGTACTTTTATAGAATTAGAATAACTTGACTGTAGTCACCCTTTACAGTGGTGCTGGCAGATGTACATAACGAAAGGATGGAAGCACGGCTTCGGGGCGAATCTCCGCCACAATTTGCGGAGGAAAGAGGGTGGTAAAGGGTAGCACAAGCCACTCTGATAGCCAAAGGGAGGGGGCGGCTCTGTCAACCTAAAGCGGGCCATTAAACCGTTCTGGCAATCCGGCCAGTTTTAGAAGAATAATTATACAGAGCACATGGCGCAGTGACCTTCCACCTCGCGTACGTTTTGTCGGGCCACGATTGCTTTGGTAAGTACCTGTGCGGATTAGCTAGGTGTGAACCTATCGAGGTGTGCTACGAGTGTGGCTACGCCGTTGACACGGCCCAACACGTTCAACAGCGTCCATGCTGGGCACGCTTGAGGCGTGCCCAGCCTGGACTGCTCAGCGTGCCGCGCTTGTGGCGGTTATTGGTGCGGATCTTTCGCTCCCCACCGTCGTTAGAATGATGGTGAATAGCGAGAGAGCATGGTGTTGTACGCTCTCCTTCTGTGGGAATGTTATAACGCGGAAGGAGATGTCGAAACGGTTGAGGGAGGCGAACGGGACCAGTTCGACCGTTCGCAGGAGAAGGCCGGGAAGGAGGCGAGAGGTCCACGATCGCTGTCTTCCTCCTTAGTGGGTGAGCTTTGGGTAACGGAAGCGGGGTCCGTTGCCCAACAAAGAGAGGTCCCGCGAGGTGGTGGGTGGCTTGCCAGGTGCTCCAGGCAATCCACCTTCGGAGTAAGTTTTAGTCATTGACCGAGTTGGGCCTAAGCAGGCACATCACTGGCGGGGTTGCGAATGTCTGTCAGTCGCGTTCTCGTGACTCCTTCTCCGAGTGATGTAGGAGCACTGATGGGTTTTAGCCGGTATGAGTCCAGCATACCCAGGAACATCCTCCCGAGTATTCTAGGTATCCACGAGGATTTCCCAGCGTTAAAAAAACCATGACTATTTTCAAATAAGGCTAAAAATTACACACGTTTTGTAATTTTTTGGTGAAAAAAATTATAAAAGACTCCGAAGATTTTTAAATGCAATATTTGTTAATTGCCACATATATTATTATGTGCTTTTATCATAAAATGTAAAATACATTTTTTTTTTGTCCTCAAGTATGACTTTATTATGTATATGTACTTAAAAATATAATGATAACAATTTATATTAAGTATAACACAATATTATGCTTACATTTTCCCGATGTTTTTTGATGATTAAACAATGAAGTAAATAAAAACAAAGACCATGACTGTCTCATTGGTCCAGTGCTTAGCATGTTCGACTACAGACATGAGGTCCTGGGTTCGAGTCCCGGGTCGGGCCTATTCAAAACCAATATTGAGTTTTCTATTAAGAATTTCTCAATTTTGCTCGAAGTTCGGAAGTTGGCGATGTGAGCCACTCCCGTGCCTCGGAGAGCACGTTTAGCCGTCGATCTTGCGCCTGATCTCTCTCCGGTTGTGTCGGATTCCCGTCACATCGGACTATGAGAGTGAAGGAATAGAGAGTGCACTTGTGTAGTATTCCTACCAATCCGCAGTGGAGCAGCGTAGTGGGTCTATGCTCTAAAAATTCTCGCTCCTCGGAGTGAGGAGGCCTGTGCCCAGCAGTGGGACGTTAATGGGCTGCTACTTACTTACTTTTTAAAGACCATGACACGTAAATAAAACGCTGAAAATAATATGACAAACAATATTCCATGTGAGATCACAGCCAAAGCTTGTCTGTATGCAACAAAAGAAGTATGAAAATTTCGATTTTTTTTGCTGTCCATACTTAAATCAAGTAATATAAGTATGAAACTGTAAAAAAAATGATAGGGTATATTTGTATCCGATCAATTTATGTATTTATCTTATAGTGTTTAAACAAATAGAATTTATTAATGTTTGAAATTGCTTTTTATTGATTTTGTGTTATTGAGATTAAATATAAATAGTGGATATAATTTCATTATTTTGTTTTTATAACTCGTATACAAAAGAAAAAGGTTCTATTGCGATATAAGATGGAAATATAATTAAATAGAAATTAAACAGGGAAGGGAAGACATGACTTAGGCTTAAGGCTCTCGGATTGAGAAGGTAAGCCTCCTCGATAAAACCCACTTTTAAGGGCATATCCTTACTTATCCCGTAGCAAAGGAAGTGGTTGTTTCTTTACAGGTCTTAAAAAAACTCGTTCATATTTATTTCTTTCTAGCATTCTATTTAATCAGGGACGGGATGTCATGATGGCTTAGTTATATATTTGAGTTCATCCTAGGAATTGGGTGACCGAGTACTATACAAATACTAATCAAGTTTCCATATAAAACCTTATTATGTTAAGTTCACATTAACATATTAATGCAATGTCAAAACGTGATGCGAATCCGCTATGAAGCGTACAATTTGTAAATCGCAATTTAACATGCGTCGTAATTAATTAAATTTTTCTAATACATCGAAAATATAAGGAAACAGATATACGTCCATGTGTTTACCAGTGACAAAGTCCAGATGCGCTATATCCGGGTCACCAAGTATAACATAGTTTTCAACATTAGGCAGCTGTGCGTTCAACATATCCACATCCGGAATTGTGGCTAATCTATCATTTCTACCCTCTAACAACACAACTGGTATAGTTATTTTGCTCAAGTCGTACTTCGGAGGATATATGGAGCCGTATTCCCTGAGGTTCTTCAACGATCCGTAGTCGTATTTTACGAAGCTCTTGAGACGGGATATTTGAGCGTAGTGATATAGATTTTTCCTGCTAGTTGAATCTGGGAAATGTTGTATGGCGATATCGTAAAACGCGGGTTCATATTCTCGAAGGTCGAATCCCGTAAGTGGCATTAACTTTCCTAGAGCACATATGGTATATCTGAATATATGTCTACTGCATATCGCATCGGCAAGTTTACCTGCCGTTGTATTATGTGCTATAATTTCGTAAACACCCATCGTTCTCAAGAGGACATTCAGTTCTGGAGCTACTTTGATAAGTGTAGAGACAGGTGGTTTTAGATGGTTCAGATAGCAAATAGGTGCGAGTGCTGTCAGAACGTTAATTTTTTCGTTGTACTCCAGCCTTGTTGAGCACAATACCCAAAATATTGCATTACCTTGAGAATGACCGAAGGCATTAAGTTTCTGAGCTCCAGTCTTGGTTAAAACGGTGTCGATGATTGCGCTGAGGTCATAATAACCGTGTTCATCAACACTAAAGTTCCAAAATTCTGGGTCTTTATCGGGATTTAACTTGATGTGTCGTCGGGAATACCTGTTACCTCTTGTGTTACCAAACCATACGTCGTATCCCATATTTGCCAAAGTAATGCCAAGAGAAGTGTCGCCTCTCAAAATCCAAGTGTCACTTGTGTCTAAAACTCCGTGCATAAGGAGAATAGGCAGCCCCCTTGCACCTGGTATACGGAACATTCTAAGGATATATCCATCTTCTGTTATGACTTCATACTCTTCGGATTCAAATCCGTAAGTTTCTGTTATTTCTGTAAAATTCATCGGTCCATCTCGTTGAATTAAAATCCTCGGTTCTTGTGCGAGTACATGTGTTATAATTACAAGAATAAATATTCCGCTTTGTATTGCTTTCATTGTGATGTCAATAAATTACTAAAACATTGTGATTGTTTATTTGCTTTATATAGAAAATATTTGGAATAGGGCATATAGCTCAAAATTATTAATTAAAGGTAAATGTGATGATTGCAGGTTCCATTTATAAGGTGATTAATATAGTAATTTACAGATAAGATGTATATTTAACACGAAGAAATGGTTCTTCATTAACGCAGATTGCATGAAAACAAAACTAAGACATTTTGTTATCGTTATATGACATCTATTATTTTGTAAGTGTTTTTACTTTTATTTAGTTTTCTGAAAAGTTAATGGAATGGTATATTTATTTTTTATATTATTTTTAGTGTTTTATGAATCAGATGTCGTTATATTTTTGACGTTTCGTGGACAGAAATATGATAAAATTAAAGAAAAAATATTCTAACAATGAATTTGTGATTTTTTTAATCTATTTCTCTTGGTGTAACTATTTTTATATTTTTTTAAAAGGAATAAAGACGAGATTATTCTAAATCTACCAAAATACTTTGGTTGTAAATTTAGGAACGATTTGAGATTCCAATTTGATATGTATTTATTTATAAAAGCTTATCTACATGTTATATATCAAAGAAGGACAAATAGATCCATCCTCTCAAAACTTAACATCATGATAGGGTTATCCAGCACATTATACTCTACTATTTGATCATATCGCCCGAAGACAGCCAGATAACCTGGAGGAATTGGTTGTGGAGGCTACGAAGGAAAAACCCAAAGGTCCTTCACCGACCCGTTTGTCCAACCAAATAAAGAAAATAACGAGTCTGGCATTTCCCTCATGATTATGATCTATAGCGAAAATAAGTAGATCTAGAGAAAAAAAAAAATACGAATGTTTCTGACATTCTGAAAACGTTGGGAGGACCAGTTGTAAAAGGGTACTGCTGTAACATTGTGTAGTTCCTTAGAACTTTCTCCGAAAAATATGCCATAAAAACTTGACAGGCTGGTGACATTACGCAGAAATCTTCTGCCCGTTTACTGAATCCAAATCCTGCATCTGTTAGTGAGCTGGATCGTTCCATAAAGAACTAGATTATTCCATACAGGATTACACTTGATTCTTATGTAGGACAAGCAGCTATTGTTAAGTATTTTACGGCTTAATTTATTTAGAACGCCAAGATTTCTGGTGATTTGACGTTGGATGATAACTAATACGTAAAAACTCGTAGCTGTACGTGATATATAGGGCTATGCCTTGGAAAGTCGGAGTTAACGATAAGGAGGAAACAAGATGAGCCTTCTTGTTAACTCCTACATTTCAAGGCATATTCTGACCTAATACATATAGGGGTTTCGATCCCGGTCTATTTTTCTAATCCCGGGATTTTATTGGTTACAAAAAGATCGTAAAACATATCGAAATCAACATTTGATTTTATGTGTTTAGTTAAATCTTCAAAAAACAAAAAATTATACTATCTTCTGATAAACTGACTAGGATGCCTTGTTAGAATCTACTGTCACGGAATATTTTGAATTTAGATGAGTATGTAGGCCTGTGGTTGATCCTCCTAAGGTCTTTAAAATAGCTAAGCAACGCTTACATTGTGCCGAAATACCCGCATTATCGTCTAAAAAATGAATACACACTGACGATACATCTTCATCTTTTTATGATTGACATTAAACTTTCTTAGGATGATGACATTGTTTACTTCTTTAACCTAAACTAAAATGAAAAGAACATTTAAGTCTATGCACAACATAAGCACTTAAAGCTTCATAAAATAACACTCCCACTTTTTCATCTATTACTCACACATATTGAGTCATTATTATTTTTTGAATAAATTAATGCAATCTCAAATCCTCATTCGATTCCGTTATTAAGCATACAATTTGTGTGTTTTGAACTCGTCATTTTTAATGCGTCGTTATTAATTATATTTTTCTAATACATCAAAGATATATGGAAACAGATATACATTCATGTGTTTACCAGCAACAAAGTCCATGTGCGCTATATCCGGGTCACCAAGTATAACATAGTTCTCAACATTAGGCAGCTCTGCATTCAACATATCCACATCCGGAATTGTGGCTAATCTATCATTTCTACCCTCTAGCAACACTACTGGTATAGTTATTTTGCTCAAGTCGTACTTCGGAGGATATATGGAGCCGTATTCCCTGAGGTTCTTCAACGATCCGTAGTCGTATTTTACGAAGCTATTGAGACGGGATATTTGAGCGTAGTGATATAGATTTTTTCTGCTAGTTGAATCTGGGAAATGTTGTATGGCGATATCGTAAAACGCGGGTTCATATTCCCGAGGGTCGAATCCCGTAATTGGCATTATCTTCCCAAGAGCACAAATAGTATATCTAAATATATGTCTACTGCATATCGCATCGGCAAGTTTACCTGCCGTTGTATTATGTGCTATAATTTCGTAAACACCCATCGTTCTCAAGAGGACATTCAGTTCTGGAGCTACTTTGATAATTGTAGAGAGAGGTGGTTTTACGTGGCTCAGATAGCAAATAGGTGCGAGTGCTGTCAGAACGTTAATTTTTTCGTTATACTCCGGCCTTGTTGAGCACAGAACCCAAAATATTGCATTACCTTGAGAATGACCGAAGGCATTAAGTTTCTGAGCTCCAGTCTTGGTTAAAACGGTGTCGATGATTGCGCTGAGGTCGTAATAACCGTGTTCATCAACACTGAAGTTCCAAAATTCTGGGTCTTTATCGGGATTTAACTTGATGTGTCGTCGGGAATACCTGTTACCTCTTGTGTTACCAAACCATACGTCGTATCCCATATTTGCCAAAGTAATGCCAAGAGAAGTGTCGCCTCTCAAAATCCAAGTGTCACTTGTGTCTAAAACTCCATGCATAAGTAGAATAGGCAGCCCCCTTGCACCTGGTATACGGAACATTCGAAGGATATATCCATCTTCTGTTATGACTTCATACTCTTCGGATTCAAATCCGTTAGTTTCTGTTATTTCTGTAAAATTCATCGGTCCATCTCGTTGAATTAAAATCCTCGGTTCTTGTGCGAGTACATGTGTTATAATTACAAGAATAAATATCCCGCTTTGTATTGCTTTCATTGTGATGTCAATAAATTACTAAAACATTGTGATTGTTTATTTACTTTATATAGAAAATATCTGGTACAAGTAATATAGGTCAAAATTATTAATTAGAAGTAAATGTGATGATTGCAGGTTCCATTTATAAGGTGATTAATATATTAATTTACAGATAAGATGCATATTTATTACGAAGAAATAGTTCTTTCTTATTAATTAAGCCAGATTGCATGAAAACAAAACTAAGAAATTTTGACTCACCACCGACATTTTGAAATGGTATATTTATTTGCTGAATATGCTACCATACATGTCATTATATGCTTATTTAATGCCGCTCATATTTTACTTAATATTAGTATATGTCAATTTTACTGTTTTATAAATCAAATGACGTTTCGTGGTCAAAAGATTTATACGATTAATACAAAAAAAACACTAGCTCTTTTAAAAATTAATAATCGTACCTTTAGACGAGATTATTGTGTATTGTCAACTTAAACAAGAGTTATTCTAAGTCTACAAAAATTGTAATACTTCATATTTGAGAAAGATTTGAGATTCCAATTTAATATTTATTAATTTTCAATATCACAACAGAGCTATCCACCACATGTTACTCCACTATTTGGTCATGTCGCCCAGAGACAGCCAGATACATACATACATACATATATAGCATCACGCCTCATTCCCATAGGGGTAGGCACAGACAACATCCTTCCACTTGCCACGATCCTTGCATATCTCCTTCGCGTCTTTCATTCTCATCTAACCTTTCATACAAGTCCGTCGGTTTAGAGTACCTTAGATTTGATCCGGGAATGTTCGCCTTGGTCTTCCTCTTCCAACTTTCGCATTCACTTTTGACTCATAAATCCTTTTTGTCAGTCTCCTTTCATTCATTCTCTCTACATGCCCACACCGTTTAAGCATACCTTTCTCAATTATAGTCACTACGTCTTCTTTTATACCACAATGTTCTCTTATCACACCATTTCTTACTCTGTCACTCAGTTATAATCCACTCATGCTTCTCAACGCTCTCATCTCCACCGCATTTCTTTTACTTTTGTGTTTCATCTACTATACCCAACTTTCACTATGCAGAGCACCATTTACCATATTCCCTGCATTCACTCTCCTTTCGATATCACTTTCACATGTTCCATCTTTTGTAAATTTAGATCCCAAGTATACAAATTCTTTCACCTCTTCCACTTGTTCCCCATCTATCAAAATATTGCCATTCATCATAGATTCATCTCGTTCAAAAAGCATAACTGTCGTTTTGTTTACATTCACTTTCATTTCTTTCCCTTTCAAAGCTTCATTTATAATATTTAGCATCTCCTGTAGCTCATTAGCGGATGACGCAAATATTACCAAATACAACCCGGAGAAATTGGTTTTGGTAGGCGGCTTCGAAGGAAAAACCCTAGGGGTACCTTACCTACCTGTTGATCTGACCAAATAAAAGAAGAAAGAAGCCAATTATAGATAGATGTGGAAGCAGTTCCTTCTTGCGGCCACTTAGGCATATCAGAGCAGGTACGCTCTTCAGCAAAGAAGTGCTTGGAAGTTATTATGAAGTTGGGAAGCACTAGCTCATGCCCAATGATTTCTATAGAATGTATAGCAAAAATAAGTAGATCAAGAGAAAAAAATTAAAAAAACTCAAATCTTGTGCGACTGCAAACGTTGAAGAAAATTAGGTTATTTCCACTTAGACACAAATATATAGTTTTTTATGAGAAAATAACGTCGTATATTTATAAAATCCTGAAAATTAGATTAAGAAACAATTGTAATTAAAATAAAATATTCAACATAAAACTAAAACACGTTGCTTTATTTTCAGTATTTTTTTTATATAATAATGTGTTATTTGCATTATTAGTGATATATAAAAGAAGAATGAAAATACTATAATCAGATCCAACGATTTGCATAAAGTTCTTTTATTAGCGATATATATATTTTTATAATAAATGAAAATTTATTAGTATTAATATATAATTATCGTTGATACGTCCTTAGTAACAGTTATTTACCGATTAAATATGATTATTTACCTTTAAGAAAGTTCCTACGGTACGATTTTATACTGTTAAGTCTTAATATAAAAGCAACACAAACCCCTTTCTTGCTTTTGAGTAATCTGATTAAGCTGATTAAGGTTGTAATGTTAAATAATATCAAAGTCTACATTGTAAGCATACATAAAAGCCAAATATTACTACACTAAAACTTATGGACATCTACATGAAATAAATTACGTATTACATGATTCGTATATATTTGAATAATCTAATTATTAATAACTTGTAATAAAGTAAACTAGTTACACATTTATTCATCTGAAAAAATACTGAAAAGTATATTTTTATTAAAATTCTTCACCTTATCGATTTCTATAATGGGGTCATAGTTTGCTAAATTTTCTATGGCTGGTATTAAATGTTTTATATAAACTTTATTAATAGTATTTAGTTATACACCTCGTTATACTTCGTCAATATTTGGAATATATAGGGGTAAAGATAATATTGCATGTGTTTACCCCATATATCGTCCAAGTGGTTGAAAATTGCTCGTGGATTCACGAGATAGTAAACTACATTAGGTAATAGCTGTCGCAGATGCTCCACATCTGGTATCGTAGACGCTCTATCGTTTCTCGCAGCTATCAAAGCTATAGGCATTGTTATTTGCGACAAGTTATAATTGGGGGGTTCAGCAGAATGGTACGCTTTGAGATTGTCTTCCGGTCCGTAATCATATTGTCTGAATATAGGTTTACCATGGATCTGTGCAAAATGTACGAAGCTCTTCCAAGAATCGCCTGCAGGATAGTGATGTATGAACGTGTATACAAACGATAGTTCCTGTTCTGCAGGATCGTAACCTAATAGGGCGAAGAACATGTTGTTCAGACAAATGTCAGGACCGACTTCCGGTAGTAAACAAATACCTCGCGACAATTTCACCGCAAGGCTGTTGTCATCGAAAATTTGTATAGGTGGAATATTGTATTTTTTATACAAATTATTGGCAAACAACAAAGCATCGAGAAATGTTGAGACTAGAGGCTTCACGTACTGAAGAAAGGCTATCGGGGCTAGAGCTACGAATAATTGAATCTTTGAGTTGTACTCCGGCCTAGTGGCACCTAGGACGTAAAATATCGCGGTTCCTCTTGAATGACCTATAGCTGTGATTTTTGTATTTCCAGTTTCTTCTAGAATAAAGTCTATAACCGCTGGAAGGTCATAATACCCTAGTTCGTGGAAACTCCAATTCCAGTAGGCGTCACTGTTTAGATCGTAAGAGACGTGTCCTCTTGAGTATCTGTTACCTCGACTGTTACCAATCCATACATCGTATCCCTTGTTCGCCAAGGTGATGCTCAAAGAATTAGCGCCTCTGATAATCCACGTATCCGCAGTGTCCATTACTCCATGTTGGAGAAAAACAGGGTATTGACTTCGACCAGGAAACCGGAAGAGGGTCAAAATGTATCCATCTTCAGTAGTCACATTGTACTCCAAGGCTCTGTGACCATATTTATAGGCGAGCCCCTTAAAGTTTAGTCGCCCATCTTGCGCTTGTTGCGATGCAGCTTGACGCAACAATACAAGAGCAAAACTAAACAAAGAAAATTCAATCTTCATCGTTTTCTTTACTTCTATGATATTCACGATATATTTATTTATATAACTAGTTCCAATCTTTTGAAAACACAGAAAATGTCCAAGTAAGCGTTTAACTGAAGCTCTTTATGTGAAAGATAAGAATCGAGGGCAGTGTTTCTTAAAGTGAGCTCTAAATAGGCGGTAAATCTTTGAATAAAATGTAATGAATTTATTTTATGTATTAATTATCTGAGTCCACTATTAAGAAACTGGTTCCGTAGGAATTCGAGGAAAACTTGTTTTAATGAACGTGTACATTGGGAAAGGAGTTCAGCTAAATTTTATATCATTCGTAATGTACTAGCGAGTGTTATTCCTCCTATTTCGCTACACTTGTTTCACTGCATATAATGTTAATTAATATATTGCTATTCCAAACAACTCCTAAACAAGTAAAATTCTAATTCATTATCCAAGTAGGCTTTTGCAGCACTTCTGAATCATCAAGTATATTTTTTCGAAAAGATCCCTTGGCTTCACTCTATCCAATGATATATACGATGTCTGGTTTGGTAATTCAAGAGGTAACAGATATTCACGAAATCATATCGCTCTAGATGCTAATAAAGATGCTTACTACTGGAGCTTCCATGAACTTGGTTATTACGATCTACCAGTTATAATAAACAAGATTTTATAAGAAACCAATTAACCATTAGACACTCAAGAGACAATCTAATGTTTTATGTTCTAGATTCTACAGGAACCGAATTCAAATGAAAGATATATTTTTTCCCTTGGTTTAATTAATAACTTGCATGATTAATAGCTAATGAAATAAAAATGAGTTATCATGCATTTAGACGAGATTATTGTACAGCGTCACTGCTGTCAACTTAAACAAGGCTTAACTAACTATGTATTACATATCATAAGAGGACAACTAGATCTATATTCGCAAAACTCAATTTCACTACAGGGCTTTCCACCATAGGGTACTCCACTCTTTGGTCATGTTGCCCAAAGACAGCCAGATAACGTGGAGTAATTTATTGTGGTAGGTGGCTTCAAGGAAAAAACCCTAGGGGTCCCTCACCTACCCGTTAATCTAACCAAATAGAGATGATATAAAAAATTTAGAGTTTCTCTAAAACAAGCCAACTATACTTAGAAATTGAAGCAGTTTCTCCATGCAGCCACTAAGACATATAAGAGCAGGCACTACCTTCAGCAAAGAAGTGCATGGAAATGATTATGATGTTGGGCAGCACTAAATGATGCCCAATAACTTCTATAGAATCTATAGCAAAAATAATTTGGTCAAAAGATCAAATAAATACGAATGTTGTACGACTGTTGACCTTAAAGGATATTCGGTTATTACCATCTACGCCACAACAATATAGTTCTTTATGAGACAATAGTAGAGATGGTTATCAAGATACTTAAGGTGTGTGTTGTTCGAATAGATTTATTTTATTAATTTCTTGACCGTGAGCGTTTAAAATATAACGTCGTATGTTTATAAAATTCTGAAAATTAAATATAGAAACAATTATAGTTAAAAAGAAATATCCAGCATAAATGTAAAATTTATTATTTGCATTATTAGTTATATCTAAAAGACCAATGAAAGAACTTTATTCAGATTCAACATATAAAGTTCTTTCATTCGCGATATATTTTAAGATAACTGATAATTTATTAGTGCTAATACATAATTTACATTAAAAGATGCGTACTAAGAGATATTTACAGATTAAATATTACTATTTAGCTTTAAGAAAGTTCCTACGGTACGATTTTAGTCTGTCAAGCCTTAATATGGAAGCAACACAAAACAATTAAAATATTGTGCAATTTAGTCCCCTTTCTTGCTTTTCAAAGTTTAATTATATCAATTTCACCATTTCACCTTATCGATTTCTATTTCTATAATGGAGTCATAGTTTGCTAAATTTTCTATGGCTGGTATTAAATGTTTTAAATAAACTTTATTAATAGTATTTAGTTATACACCTCGTTATACTTCGTCAATATTTGGAATATATAGGGGTAAAGATAATATTGCATGTGTTTACCCCATATATCGTCCAAGTGGTTGAAAATTGCTCGTGGATTCACTAGATAGTAAACTACATTAGGTAATAGCTGTCGCAGATGCTCCACATCTGGTATCGTAGACGCTCTATCGTTTCTCCCAGCTATCAAAGCTATAGGCATTGTTATTTGCGACAAGTTATAATTGGGGGGTTCAGCAGAATGATACACTTTGAGATTGTCTTCCGGTCCGTAATCGTATTGTCTGAATATGGGTTTACCATGGATCTGCGCAAAATGTACGAAGCTCTTCCAAGAATCGCCTGCAGGATAGTGATATATGAACGTATATACAAATGATTGTTCGAGTTCTGCAGGATCGTAGCCTAATAGGGCGAAGAATATGTTGTTTAGACAAATGTCAGGACCGACAACCGGTAGTAAACAAATACCTCGTGCCAATTTCATCACAATGCTCTTGTCATCGAAGATTTGTATAGGAGTATTATTGTATTTCTTATACAAATTATTCGCAAACAGCAATGCGTCGAGAAATGTCGAGACTGGAGGCTTCACGTATTGAAGGAAGGCTATCGGGGCTAGAGCTACGAATAATTGAATCTTTGAGTTGTACTCCGGCCTAGTGGCACCTAGGATGTAAAATATCGCGGTTCCTCTTGAATGACCTATAGCTGTGACTTTTGTATTTCCAGTTTCTTCTAGAATAAAGTCTATTACCGCTGGAAGGTCATAGTACCCTAGTTCGTGGAAACTCCAATTCCAGTAGGCATCGCTGTTTAAATCGTAAGAGACGTGTCCTCTTGAGTATCTGTTACCTCGACTGTTACCAATCCATACATCGTATCCCTTGTTCGCCAAGGTGATGCTCAAAGAATTAGCGCCTCTGATAATCCATGTATCCGCAGTGTCCATTACTCCATGCTGGAGAAAAACAGGGTATTGGCTTCGACCAGGAAACCGGAAGAGGGTCAAAATGTATCCATCTTCAGTAGTCACATTGTACTCCAAGGCTCTGTGACCATATTTATAGGCGAGCCCCTTAAATTTAAGCCGCCCATCTTGCGATTGTTGCGATGCAGCTTGACGCAACAATGCGAGAGCAAAACTAAACAAAGAAAATTCAATCTTCATCGTTTTCTTCGCTTCTATGACATTCACGATATATTTTTTTTATAACTAGTTACAATCTTTTGAAATCAATAAAAATGTCAAATTAATTCTTTAAATGGAGCTTTTTATATTAAAGATAAGGATTGAGGACAGTGTTTCTTAAAGTGAGCTCAAAAAAAGGCGGTAAAAATTCGAATTAAATATAATGAATTTATTTTACGTATTAATTATATGTAAAAAGTAAGTAAGTAGCAGCCCTTTAACGTCCCACTGCTGGGCACAGGCCTCCTCACTCCGAGGAGCGAGGGTTTTTAGAGCATAGACCCACCACGCTGCTCCACTGCGGATTGGCAGGCATAGTACACAAGTGCACTCTCTATTCCTTCACTCTCATAGTCCGATGTGACGGGAATCCGACACGACCGGAGAGAGATCAGGCGCAGGACCGACGGCTTAACGTGCTCTCCGAGGCACGGGGGTGGATCACACCGCCAACTTCCCAACTTCGGGCAAATATTGAGATAATCTTAATAGAAAACTCAATATTGATTTTTGAATTGGCCCGACCCGGGATTCGAACCCAGGACCTCATGTCTGTAGCCGAACATGCTAACCACTAGACCAATGAGGCATAACTATATGTGCCTACTGTTTATTAACTGGTTCCGTAGAAATTCGAATATCTCTTTTTAATGAGCGTCTGTAGTACGAAAGGAGTTTCTGCTAGAGTAATGAGCTAGTGAGTATTTTTCTTCGTATTTCGCTAAATTTGTTTCAAGGCATATAAAGTTAATGGCCAAAAAGTTGTTCCCTATTCGGAATATATCCTAAAAATCACTGTGTAAAATTCAAATTCAAAAATTCCACTAGGCTTCTGCAGCACTTCTGCATCATCAAGTATATTTGCTTCCAAATATATTTCCAATGTACGACTGATGATGATAAGTTACGAGGGTCCCTTTGCGACCTCCACTGCCCACAACAAACTCAGTCGGTTATCACTTTTTTTTTTGGAAAAGAAATTGGACTTGTGTATTTGCAATATCAGAAACATATGTACCAAATGACGATCGAGTTGTCTTACCTCAAGTTTGGGAAACAATGTCATGTGCAGTGATTTATTAAGCTTAACATTAAATCGTCCATTGAAGATAGCGCAGAGCAAATGTTACTTTGTTTTACAAAGTTAACGAGCTAAAAAGTTATATTATCTTTAAAGGTTTTTACAAGTTTCATCACGTTCAATGTATCGATTTTTCTATATTATTTTTTAACTTAGTTATAAGTTTACTCAGGTACTTCGTAATTATATTTTATTTAATTATATTACACACAAACATTGTTTGTACCGTATACGACGCAATGGTGCGATTTCTCGCTTTGATAGCAGAGATCCCTGGTACAATTCACAGTATGGCGAGTTTAGGAAATCTGAACTAATAGAGGCTTCGGTCGTGATTAGTTACTAGCGAAGACGTACCGCCAAGCAAAGGGATTTGTGTTCCGGTACGAGCCTGTGTAGAAACCATAAGAGTTGTACTGTCTCCTACCAGATTAGCGCGCTTCAATCTTAGACTGTATCATCACTTACCATCAGGTGTGATCACAGTCAAGCGCTAACCTATCAGCAATAAAATTTAACATAAAATTTGGCTTTAATTTAACATTGAATTGAAACTGTTTTTCGTCGTCGCTTCAACTGACGGACGTCCACTGCTGGACATAGGTCTCACGAAATGATGCCTGCGCCGCCTGACTCCAGCGGCTACCGGCGACCCTCTTTATATCATCGGTCCACATTGTGGGGGGCCTGCCTACACTGCGCCGTCCGGTGCGGGGTCGCCACTCCAGCATCTTCGGCCCCCAACGTCCATCGGTTCTTTGGACTATGTGCCCCGCCCATAACCACTTCAGATTCGCGATTCGTAGGACTATGTCGGTGACTCTGGTTCTGCTACGGATCTCCTCATTTCTGATTTGATGACGTAGAAAAATTCCGAGCATAGCCCTCTCCATCGCACGCTGAGTGACTCCGAACTTCCGCATGAGGCCCATAGTCAGCGACCACGTCTCAGAACCGTAGGTCATCGCTGGCAACACGCACTGTTCGAAGACTTTGTTTTGAATTGTTTTTACATCTCCCCAACATTGTGCCTATATCGCATGTTGCATTACCGTCGACTGAAGTAAAACGAAAGGCGCTCGGCAGGTTAGCCAAGGTCATTATAGTAGCGTCCATGGCTCGCTTCAGCTAATCTAATAGTATTTATTTTCGCTCTCGTTCGTGCTTAATTGATGTTTTAATTACGTGTTGGTTTCGTAAAACTATGAAATATTTTTTTACCCATAGATATAAAAAATATAGCAACTTTTTTTCTATGTATAATGAAGTAGCCTTGTAACCCAACACACTAATTATAATGATTCCAAGATATACGGTACGATAACTATTTATCAATGTTATCCACATAAATTATAATATCTTAAATATAATACGTAATTTTGAATTGACTAATTTGAAAACATTAATCAGGGGCAAGGTTCTTTATTGACTTCCGACAATACTTGTTTATGCTTACGACTTTATCTGCAAAAATATATAACCTTTATACAACCAAGACTGTTTTAAATTACTGAAAACCATAAAGAAAATGTTTTACTTATCTTTTTAATACGCAGACAATATATTTTTATAACTTGTATATAATTTTTGTGATTCTTAAAGTCTATAACCGACTACAAAGCCAAAACTTAATTTAAAACTTGTTAATGTAAAATCGTTTAGCATTTCCCGTTAATGTAGAAATTTCTCTAAAAAAACTATAGATTAAGAAGATTTCTCTAAAAAAAACTATAAAACCTGAAGTATCAAAGAGATTGGTAAAAATGATAATAATGTTTTTTATCAACTTAAGCAACTATAAAAAAGAGAAGACCTTACAAACAGATTTTTTTATTGATATATAATTGTGTAATTTTAATAAAATATTTGATGAAAACGAGTTGAATGGATTAGTTACAAACTTATACAGAAACATAACAGGTGATAATAATGTTATGAAGTTGCTCAAAATGGCACGGTTTATAAAAGTGTCTTTATTATATGTGATAACTATTATAATAGTAATTAACGATGCAAAGACTATAACCAGATTTGCGAACGAAATAGCAAACGTTAACTTTACTGGCCTTGCAACTAAATATGGTCTACGTTCTATCCAGTACGAAGTCATCACAGAAGACGGATATATCTTAACATTATACCGCATCCCTGGTCGAAGCAAATATCCAATACTACTTATGCATGGATTGTTGGATACTTCGGATACTTGGCTTATTAGAGGAAAAAGATCCCTTGGATTCACACTATCCAATGATGGATACGATGTCTGGTTTGGCAATTCAAGAGGTAACAGATATTCACGAAAGCATATTGCTCTAGATCCTAATAAAGATGCTTCCTACTGGAACTGGAGCTTCCATGAACTTGGTTATTACGATCTTCCAGCAATAATAAACAAGATTTTAAATGAAACCAATTCACCAAGTATCACCGCCATTGGACACTCGAGAGGAAATCTAATGTTTTATGTTCTAGGTGCTACAAGAACAGAGTTCAATTCAAAGGTTAATTTATTGATTGCATTAGCACCTATATGCTATCTTAAACATTTACAGCCTCCTGTGTCTACATTATTGAATATCTTACAAATATTAGAAGAAGTATTTCAAACTTTGCCTATTACAGAGACGAATGAAGCTCCTATTACAGAAGTTTTAGGCTATAACGCCACTGTGACAAAATTTTTACAAGATTTTTGCCCATATTCAGAATTAACCTCTAAGCTATGTTTGAATGTTATTCTGTTCCCGTTGTTAGGCTTTGATCCAGTTAGCGTTTACAAATGTTTTAGTCCATCATTTTCCTGCTGGTACTTCTTGGATAGACATTTTACATTTATGGCAACTGCATAGTACAGGTGATTTTCTACAATATGATCATGGAATAGATGTTAATTTAAAAAAATATAATTCTCTATCACCACCGCGATACAATCTGAAGCAGGTGACTATGCCAATCGCTTTGTACGCTGGAAGAAATGACCCTTTATCGACACTTCCCGATGTTGCTATGTTAAAAGAGCAACTACCAAATGTAGTGGAATATACTATCAACCCTCGTGATTTGTTTAGTCATGCGGATGACGTCTGGGGGAAACATATGTATGCTTATTTATTTCCTGATATTTACAATATATTGGCACGCTACAACGTTTCTTTGTGAATCATGTGCAGCATTAATTATAGTGATAAAGTGTTTGATGCCATAATATTGAAGTTAAAAAGTATATCCATGGAAATTATATAACCTGTCCACGACAGAAGAATCCCCAACAGTGAAGTAAGAGACAACCTACTCATGCCTTCTGGCCTGGCGGCATGACTCCTCTCCAAGAAGAAAGGGTTTTTTTAAGCTCAAACCCACCACAGTACTTCATTGTGACCTCCGACACGTACTCCAATATTGCTCCTGCAATATGCAGTTTTTTTCGATGTATTTTTTTGATAGAAAAAGACAATTATAAATAAAAAAACAACCAGTCACATTTTTTTAGTTTGTGATTTACCCTTAAAGTTTTTTTTTTTTTAATTGCTGACAGATTAGCGCTTGACTGTGATCTCACCTGATAGTAAGTGATGATACAGTCTAAGATGGAAGCGGGCTAATCTGTTAAGAGGCGATATGCCCCTTACGGTTTCTACACAGCATCGTACCGGAACACAAGTCTCTTTGTTTGGCGGTACGTTTTTGCTGGTAGGGTGGTAACCAGCCACGGCCGAAGCCTCCCACCAGTCCAGACTCAGACAAATTAGAAAATACAATTTCCTAAATTCGTCCTACCGGGGATCGAACCCGGGACCTCCGCTAGCAAAGCGAATACTCGCACCACTGCGCCAGCGAGGCCGTCGTTATGTCGTTGAAAACTTGTTTGTAGATCTATAAAAAATTCTATTCCACCATACGTTATTTTATTGATTGATTTTTATTTTTCAACCAACTTAAATAAAACCTTAACAAATTTTGTACCTAAATTCTCCACATGGACCATTATCTTTTCGTGAAAATCGAATGAAAGTTTCAGTAGTTTTAAGTTTATCACAGACCTGGTGGACTACTTTGTTTTGTTAATTGTACGGATAACCGATGTTTGGCTTAGTTGTGCTTGATTTAATTGCTGTAATTAGGACATTATCCTTAAAAAGTCTTATGTTTTTCTTGATCTTTGTATCAAAATTTATGAAATATTGCAGTGTTTTGGAGGGCAGAAGGCCCTGCAGTATAGCAAGGCCAATTGTCTTGATTTTACATTGCTGCTTAATACTATGTTACGATAAAGTTATTAGTATGTGGGGAAAGGAAGAACAATTCATTGGTTTGTGGTTTTTGTTTTTTTTTTAAGCGGCTTTTATAATTTTTAATCATACCCGCCAGCCCCATCCTGAACTTACAAACTAACACACAAAAATTTAACAATAAAATGAAATAATTACAAATAAGAAAGACTAACATTTTTTGAGAGAATAATGACTTAATATAACTTAAAAGCCAAATAACTAAATGGATCATATAAGATTGAAATTCATGCGTTAATGTTTCACTTAAACTTTGATTCCGAACACATGTCATTAGTAACTGTTCAATATCTTTGGTTATACCACAAACTGCCCAATTAGAGGAAGAACTCTTCCTCATAAGATACTTGAGTTTACCCTTAGACATGTGTCCAGACCTTACTCTAAATGCTCTTACTAACTTATTTCTATTAATTTTTGAATGTACAAACCACGGTATTCGGAGACGCTTTGCTGCTTTTTCCCATAACCATATCCCTTTATATAACGTCCTCTCATTAAAATATTCCTTCCCATCTTTTAAATCTAGATAAAATTTCCGTATAATGCGGTTTCACATTCAAAAACACACAATTCTCATGAGCCAAAACCGCTATCTGCTTGTTCATTACCCCTCAAACCAATATGGGATGGGATCCATTGAAATTTTAAGTCAAATCCTTTACCTTGTTACTGATGAATTATTTCCAGTATAGAGTTTCATACAGACATACCTTGACATCCTTTAATGCAACCAATAATATGCTGTAGTGCACTCTTGCTAACAGTTAAAGTAACTATTTTATTTTTACCAATAGTTTCAACGTATTTTAAAACCTCGACTGTTGCAATTATTCGGCAGTTAAAATTGACATGTGACTATTATTTATTCTAAAAAGTTAAGAGTCCCGTAGAATAGGATCATAAAATGCAGCAGCTATACCTAAATCACATGGTTGAGACCCCATTCACATGAATAAAAGCCCAATGAACGAGCCACATAAAATAGGGGATGTGGTCGTTGATAAATCCTTGGTATTCTATTTTGGTGAAGAAATACATGTAAACAATGTTATGTAAAGAAATAAACGTAAGTGATTAAAATAAGTTTATTTTCTTAAAATTGGTCTTGTATTTACATTGGCTATTGTTTATTATAATAGTACAGTAGAACAGTAGTAGCCCGGAAAACTTTTCTTACTATAATCTTATACTCTAATTTAAGGTATTCTGACTTATTTTTGAAACCTTACGAATGTTTGTAATTTTAAATTGAAATGTCACCAATCTAAATTATAAATTTTTTATTAAAAACTTAAAATTATTATAGTAATTTATTAATTCTTCGCTCATTTGTCCTGAGAAGGATTGAAATTCAACAGCTGGGGTATGGATCCCGCAGCAATTTCGTTTTGAAAGAAGTCTCGTTTTTGAATAAAATTGCAATTTGGTGTAAGCATTTTACTGGTAACAAGCAAGTTAGTGCGCTAATGAGAAAGGACAAGGAAAGTTATAAATGGTACAATTGCATATGAAGACTGTAGAAATTTTAACAACACATACTAAAAGTATAATAGAAATACGTGAGAATTTGAGAAGGATGGTTTACAAAATTTCGTACACTTTCTACCTTTCGTGTACTAAACGTTTAGTGCAATTAACAACAAATCTTTTAAAAATGTAAAATTGGAGGATTGTAACGATGTAATACTCGAAATATATCAGGGAAAAGATATTGAGGCATATGTCTTCCCCAGACGAAGTCTAAGTGTGCCATTACATCTAGCCGACTTATTGAGTAGTCTATTACATTGGGCAGTTGTTCTTTCAGATGGTCCACGTCTGATAATGTCGATAAACGATCGTTTCTTGCACATAATAATGCGATAGGCATAGTAACTAACGACAAATTATAAACAGGAGGTGCGGTAGAATTATATATTTCAAGATTTAGGTCCTTACCGTAATCAAATTGTGAAAAGGAGCCACCACTACGGAGTTGAGATAAATGTAAGAAGTCTTTCCAAGAGGATCCTGCAGGAAAATGATAAATAAATACGTTTACAAATGCTGGCTCTATTCCCATTGGATCGTACCCGGCAATTGGGAAAATGATCAAATTGCGACAAATCCTCGGACCTATCACAGGGAATGTACAAAAAGCCCGCAATAATTTGGTAGCAGTGCTGTTGTAACCTAAAATTTCCATATGGAATCGATTTAATATTTTGTTATGCTGAGGAAATAAATCTAATATTGTAGAGAATGGTGGCTTAATATTTCGAAGGTAACATATAGGTGCCAGTGCTATCATCACCTTTACCTTCGCATTATACTCAGGTCTAGTTGATCCGAGAACATAAAATATTAAATTTCCTCTGGAATGTCCTATTGCAGTGACACTCGACGAGCTTGTTTTGTTTAAAATTGTATCTATTATAGCTGGAAGATCGTAGTATCCGAGGTCGTTGAAACTCCAATTCCAATAGGCTGCATCTATGTCTGGGTCGAGGTTAACGTGCTTTCGTGAGTACCTGTTGCCCCTGGAGTTTCCGAACCAGACGTCATATCCATCATTTGCTAAAGTGACGCCAAGAGAGATTTCGCCTCTAATCAGCCAACTGTCTGAAGTATCCTGTAGTCCGTGCATCAGTAGTACTGGGTATTTGCTTCGTCCAGGTATATGAAACAGTGTTAAAATGTATCCATCTTCTGTAATAACTTCGTATTGTGTAGCTGGATGTCCGTATTTGGCAGCGAGACCAAGAAAATCTAACTTCGCATCTTCAGGTGGTCCTAACTGTTCGGACACCAATAGTGCAACATTTATATTTATATGACATATAATAACAAGCGGAAAAGCTATTAAGTTAAAGGTTTTTATCATGATTTTAAAAGTTCGCGTTATGGTAATCCTTGTATTAGTATGAAGCCATAAATATACAGCCTTTAGTATTTAATGCTAAATGTATTTTTTACTAGCATTCTATGGGCAAATTTTATTTTATAGATAAGAGTCCGTCACTGTAATGGTTTAATATTGGGTATAAAAATTATGTGAAGGCGTCTGTTTGTAATGACAAACTAACAATGATTTTGTCCTTATTTTCCGAAATAGTTTTACCGATTTGTATATTTAGATTAAGGTAAAATATTTAACTATTAATTGCAATCATACAGGTAGAGAAAATGAAGTTGAAGTCCTTCTGAAGATCTCTATTTCAATAAGAAGCATCAAAAATTTCCAAAGTACTTTATATTATTTTACGATTTCTTGGTATAGTACATCCCCAAAGTGGAATACCATATGTCCAAATTGGTATTAGGACCATTTTATATAGCAGTAGCTTGATTATGTTGTTTTTGTAGCTCTTCACCTTTCTTTTATAATCGACTTCAAAAAAGGAGGAGGTTATCAATTCGTCTGTATTTTTTTTAATGTTTGTTACCTCATATCTGATCTGGGGTGTAAGGGAGAAACGCGTCCCAATCCGTTTCCCCAAATGCCAACCTCACCTGCACGCGGTGCACCCTGCTTTTACCGACGAGGCTCTGGCGACCGACAAATGGCGGTATAACCATTCTCTATAGCTGACATAAATGCCACAGACCGATAACGGGCAGCAGCGTTATCGGTGCGAGAGGATCAGCACTGCGATCACCAACCCGCCTGCCAAGCGTGGTGATTATTGGCACAACCACGTAATGATTGAGACAAGGCAGCAACGGCCCCCAGTCCCCGGCAGCCCCGCTATTCCTAGCTCTGGCAGCGGTTACGGTAACGGCGGGGCAGGGGGTGCTAAGAATCTCCGGAAGAGATTCCGCTGCCAACCCCGACGACTTGACCTGGCAACATACAACGCACGCACTTTGAGGACCGACGAAAAGATCTTCGAACTGGAAGAAGCAGTAAACAAGTTACACTGGGATATTATAGAATTGTCCGAAGTCCGTAGAGAGGGGGAGGACACGATAATCCTCAAATCCGGTAACTTGTTCTACTACCGGGAGGGCGAACACCAGTCCCAAGGTGGTGTCGGGTTCCTCGTCCACAAATCTCTCGTCAACAGCGTTGTAGAAGTTAACAGCGTGTCCAACAGGGTAGCGTACCTGATACTCAGAATTACCAAACGGTATTCGTTGAAGGTCATCCAGGTTTACGCACCCACATCATCGCATCCAGATGATGATGTAGAGGTTATGTATGAGGACATTTCCAAAGCCATGCATACCTCTAGGACCTTCTACAGCGTTGTTATGGGTGATTTCAACGCAAAACTCGGCGAACGAAGCGGGGCAGAGTTGAGAGTGGGGCAATTTGGGTATGGGCAACGGAACCAGAGGGGACAGATGCTCGCTGATTTCATGGAAAAGGAGGGACTCTATATGATGAACTCTTTTTTCAAGAAACAGCCGCTCCGAAAATGGACCTGGCTGAGTCCTGATGGTTCCACGAGAAACGAGATTGACTTCATCATGTCTACGAAACGGAACATATTCAATGATGTCTCTGTGATCAATCAAGTGAAAACTGGGAGCGATCACCGTATGGTAAGAGGCACATTGAATATCAACGTACACCGAGAGCGGTTCAGACTGGTGAAGTCTACGCTCCGACCCACTCGCGCGCATATCCAAAACCCCGAGAGCTTTCAACTAGAGCTGCAAAACCGCTTCGCCTGCCTCGAGGATTGCGAATCTGTGGACGAGCTAAACGATAGGCTAGTGGAAACTGTCCATACGGTTGGGATGAAATTTTATAAACCCCGTAAAAAGCAAACCAAGAGATTCTCAGACCATACTCTTAATCTCATGGAACAGAGACATGCAATGAGCTTGCAGTCTACAGCAGACGCGTCCGCATATCGGCAGATCAATAGACAGATCTCTAAATCGCAAAAGCGTGATGTGCGACACTTTAATGCCGAGCGTATACGAGATACCATCGAACGCAACAAAGGCACTAAAGTGTTCGCAAAAGATTTGTCTATCGGTCAGAGCCAGTTGACGCGGCTGAAGACCCATAACGGCGAACTCATTGCATCTGGACCTGAGATTCGGAGGGAGGTTGAGAGTTTCTATGGACAGTTGTACACATCGACTTGCAAGCCTATTGATAGTTTGGCTAAAGATCCCCGTGCCAAACTGACCCGGCATTATACCGAAGATATCCCGGACGTCAGCTTGTACGAGATTAGTATGGCTCTCAAACAGATGAAGAACGGCAAGGCACCGGGTGATGACGGAATCACAGCGGAACTCCTGAAGGCGGGTGGAAAACCCATTCTTAAAGTCCTTCAGCGAATGTTCAATTCCGTCATCCTGGAAGGCACGGTGCCAAAGGCATGGCATAGGAGCGTGGTAGTTCTGTTCTTCAAGAAAGGTGACAACACCTTATTGAAGAACTATAGACCTATTGCGCTGCTAAGTCATGTCTATAAACTGTTCTCGAGGGTCATTACGAATCGTCTCGCTCGCAAGTTTGACGACTTCCAGCCTCCCGAACAAGCCGGATTCCGAAAAGGCTTTAGTACCATAGACCACATCTTTACGCTGCGGCAGATTATACAGAAGACCGAGGAGTATAATCGGCCACTTTGCTTGGCGTTCGTGGACTATGAGAAAGCCTTCGATTCGGTGGAAACATGGGCCGTGTTGAGATCTTTGCAGAGATGCCGAATTGACCACCGGTACATACACGTGTTGAAGTGCTTGTACGAAAACGCCACCATGTCAGTCCGTATACAGGACCAAAGCACAGAGTCTATCCAACTGCAGCGTGGAGTGCGACAGGGAGATGTTATCTCCCCGAAGCTCTTTACTGCGGCGTTGGAGGACCTGTTTAAGCTTATGGAGTGGAACGGACTGGGCATCAACATCAACGGCGAGTACATCACTCATCTACGGTTTGCCGACGACGTGGTCATTATGGCAGAGACTCTGGAAGATCTCAATGCAATGCTCGATGACCTCAGCAGAGCTTCTCGACAGGTGGGCCTAAAAATGAACATGGATAAGACGAAAGTTATGTCCAATATCCATGTTCCGCTCCACCCAGTCATCGTTGAGAACTCTACACTCGAAATTGTTGACGAGTATACATACCTGGGACACATAGTCCAGCTAGGTAGGTCCAATTTCGAGAAAGAGGTCAACCGCCGAATCCAACTCGGTTGGGCAGCGTTCGGGAAACTACGCCAGATATTTTCGTCCGATATCCCTCAGTGCCTGAAGACCAAAGTCTTCGAACAGTGCGTGTTGCCAGTGATGACCTACGGTTCTGAGACGTGGTCGCTGACTATGGGCCTCATGCGGAAGCTCAGAGTCACTCAGCGTGCGATGGAGAGGGCTATGCTCGGAGTTTCTCTACGCGATCAAATCAGAAATGAGGAGATCCGTAGCAGAACCAAAGTCACCGACATAGCCCTACGAATCGCGAACCTGAAGTGGCAATGGGCGGGGCACATAGTCCGACGGACCGATGGACGTTGGGGCCCGAAGGTGCTGGAGTGGCGACCCCGCACCGGGCGGCGCAGTGTAGGGAGACCCCCCACAAGGTGGACCGACGACATAAAGAGGGTCGCCGGTAGCCGCTGGAGCCAGGCGGCGCAAGATCGGGCCTTGTGGACATCATTACGTGAGACCTATGTCCAGCAGTGGACGTCCATCGGTTGAAGCGACGACGACGACGACGACCTCATATCTCCCGACTAGGTGGACCGATCTTGAAGGTTTTTTTTAAATGAAAGGTGGTGCTCGTCATAGGGTCCCATATTTTTAAACCAGTTCTGATGATGGTATCCATGAGAAAACCGGATAAGTGTTAAATTTGCATTAAGCATGTGCGCGACAAATGGAACGAATAACTCAAGATCACGCCAACTGATTTCGGTGATTCTTTTTTTATTGGAAAGGATATACTTCAAGGGTTGTTTCATGATAGTTTGGTTAGGTTCTGATGATGGAATCCATGACAAAGTGACGGAACTCTTCAATTCTTAGGAGCAAATGAACGATACGATGGCAGAATCTTCTATAGGCTATCCAGATATTTGAGTTGCCTACTGTAACTTCGGTATGGTCAAGTGCTAGTCGTAGTTAAATATGAAGATCAATGGATCTCTTCAACGGCTTACAGTTGGGGAGCGGTTTAACGCAGAAAATATATGTGTCTGTAATCAAATAGCAATGAGCTTACATTTGTTGCTGCATTGCAACACGTTTTAGGTGTACACATATTGGGACAAATTTGTTAGTTTACTTCAGATTCACTAATATCAAAAATTAAATAAAAATTTTAACAAAATAGACCCGCCTTCAAAACAAACTTACAAACATATTAATATGCTCTAAAAAGTAAGAAATAATTGCGTATTCTTTTATAGTGTGCTTCGTATTGTTATATTTGGAGTCGGTGTCAGCATGAAGTTTTGTAACATACCAAGGTACTTAATTGTGTTGACATAAGGCAGTTTATGCTTATAGATAGAATGACCAATATTTTAGAACCTTTATTTTTGAATTCAATGTGCATCGATTTAATTTATTTAGCCTAATCATCCATTTCATTGTCAACTCAAAGACTTTATGTACTATGGATCGAAACTTAGTAATTTTGTTAGTTGTTACCTTTGAGACCAGTTCAATTAACTTTGTTGTTTGCAGTTCTATAATTTGTTTCCTCATACCTTCTATGATAACTTGAATATTTTCATTTATTATAGCTTTCTTGTCGATATAGGCTTTACGTATCATATGTTCCGTTTCGGAGCGCAATTTAATTGGCGTTGTTTATGCCATGGTTACGGTATCGAGATAGTATGTGCTTCGTTTAGTTGTAAGTATGTATATATATTTAAAAACATACTTAATACAAGGATGGGTATCTGGGTCATGATAACATCGTGGAAACCAACGCGGTCCAGCGCGACCGCATTTTCACCGTAGCAAAACACTAAGCTATTATATTGTAAATGAAAATCAAACACCGAAAGATTTAAGTGAGAATATAATCATTTTATTAATTAAACCCTTCGCTTTTACTTAACAAGAAAGGTTGTGTAATGGATGAAGAGGTCATGATTCTAAATGGGGATTTATTTTAGCATCTGCAAAGTATTAACAATTGGTATTAATGTCACCAATTGATAAAATAATAAATATTTGTTTTTCATTATATAGAAGATAACATGTTTTTGTACTGCTTTAATATCTAGAAGGTATCAGGGAACAAATATACGTCCATGTGTCTTCACCAGATGAAGCCTATGTGATTGAATAAAATTCTTTGTAGCCCATTACATTTGGCAATTTTTTTATGAAAAGGGTAACATCCTCCATCATATTCTTGCCCTTATCCCAGTAGTTGGCGTCGGCAGAGCATGTTTCCTTTCGCCATTTCCCTCTATCCGCTGTCATTTCTACATTCACACCTCTTACACACATTTTCTCTTTCACACAGTTCGTCGCCACTGTTTTTGGTCGCCCTCTCCCGGCCTTGCCGTTTACCATCATATTTAGAATCCTCTTGCATACATTGCTATCCTCCCTTTTCATGACATGTCCATACCGGGATAGCCTTCCACTCCTTAGCTTCTCGGTCACTGGTGCTACTTTCACACTTCCGTAACATCCTCCAATGTTGATAAATAATCATTTGTTGCAGATAATAAAGCTATTGACATAATCACTAATGATAAGTTATACCTTCATGGATCTGAAAAATTGTATACTTGGAGATTTGTATCCCTCCCGTAGTTAAATTGTCAAAAATCAGTATTCCTGGTTAAAAGAGCAAAAAATAGAAAGTTCTGGCAAGAGGTTCTTGCAGGAAAATGATAAATAGATACGATCAAAAACTAATTAAAAGCTGGATCCCTAGTCCAGGTGCCGCCACGAACGCAGCCCGATACAACTTAATCTATCCTTATATACTATCTAAAGCTGCAGGACTTGATAATAATGTTGCAAAATTAATAATAATACATACATACATAGCATCACGCCTCATTCCCATAGGGGTAGGCAGAGACAACGTCCTTCCACTTGCCACGATCCTTGCATATCTCCTTCGCTTCTTTAATTCTCATTAAACCTTTCATACAAGTCCGTCGGTTTGGAGCAATCTTGACTTGGCCCTTAATTAAAATGTCCTAGATTTGATCCAGGAATGTTCGCCTTGGTGTTCCCCTTCCAACTTTCGCATTCACTTTTGACTCATAAATCCTTTTTATCAGTCTCTTTTCATTCATTCTCTTTACAACCATTTAAGCACCTTTCTCAATTTTAGTCACTACGTCTTCTTCTTTTTTGATACCACAACGTTCTTATTCTTACCATTTCTTACTCTGTCACTCACTACTATATATAGTATATATATATACTATATATATACTATATATATACTATATATATAGCTGCAAGTTCTGCATCTGTGTTTGGGTTTCGATAAACGTGCCTTAGTATGTGTTGCTTCTAGAATTAGAAAACCGGATGTTTGTCCATCATTTCCAGCGAAAAAAGAGTTCTCACTTCTAATCAGCGAAATGTCTGAAATGTTCAGCAAGTCATGCATCACCAGCATTCGAAAGCTAGGCCCACGAAGTCCGTTATAGCAGTTTCCGCTGGAGAGAGGAGTCCTTGTAACAATTGTGATTCATATATATTTATTTTAATAATAATCACAAGTGCAGCTGTTTCTTGTTATGCTTTTAGTTCTGAATGGTGCAACAGTATTGTCAGTGCCATGGCAAATTTGGTGTTCCGAAGTTGAACGACGTCTAACTTGTCCTTAAAATTTAAGGTGGCTCATTTGTTGCTGTGTGTACATGTATCAGAAGTTGAGAAAGTCATAAGAAAACGCTTATCTGTCTTGAGTATGGTATTATTACGGATATTGAATGGAATGTTAAAATGCTCTTCAGTACATCGGTATGAAGGTCAGTGATGTAAGACTGTCATTTCCCGGAAGGATACTGATGTGAGGGAGGATTAAGGAGAAAGAGGTGTTGCTGTCGATATACGAGTATATGAATATAATATGCTTTTGATCCATATAATTTTACCATATAAGTAATTTTAAGTTACACGGTTATAACAAGAGAAACAATTTTTTATTTCAACATATATTGTTGAAAGCTATTATCGTAAACATTTAACAGCTCGTTATGAAAAACGATATTTTAGTACATATTGCTACATCAATTAGGACTTTAGTTAACGATATGTGTTTAAGCTTATTCAATACATCTTGTGGAGTAGACTGTCTATTGGCAGTAAGTAGTCATGTTCTCCAGTGTCAAATCTTGGGTGATTAAAGTTGAAAATGGTATACTGGAATATGTAGACTTAAAGGAAATTAGATAATACATATTAAAGTATACATGATAGAATTCGATATGAGTGAAAAGTATCCTATCTTTCAATTTTTTTTTAAATTTAGGAAAATTTATTAAGGTTATTGTAAAGAAATAAAATTATTTTGTGATTGTGGAAATGGCGTATTGTATTGATACAATATACGAAATATATCAGGGAACAGATGTAAAGGCATGTGTTGTCCCCAGACGAAGTCTATGTGGTCCATCACAGCCACCTGACTTATCGTATAGTCAACTACATTGGGCAGTTGTTCATTCAGAAAGTTAACATCTGGTACTGTAGCTAAATGATCGTTTCTTGCAGCTAATAATGCGATAGGCATAGTAACTAACGACAAGTTATAAGCTGGAGGTGCGGAAAAGTTATATAATTTAAGGTTTATATCTCTTCCGTAATCAAATAGTGAAAAGTGAGCACCACTGCGGAGCTGCGAAAAATGTAAAATGTCTTTCCAAGAAGATCCTGCCGGAAAATGATGAATAAATACGTTAACAAATGGGTGTTCTATTCCCATCGGATCGTACCCGGTAAGTGGGAAAATGATTAAATTAAGGCAAAGGTCTGGACCTATGATGGGGAATGTACAAAAAGCTCTTATCAATTTTGTCGCAATGCTATCGTAACCAAAAAATTCTGGTACATCAATATGCAATAGATTAAATATTTTGTTAAACTGCGGGAATGAATCTAATAGTGTAGAGACTGGTGGCTGTGTGTTTCGAAGGTAACATACAGGTGCCAGCGCTATCATTACATTTACCTTCGCATTATACTCTGGTCTAGTTGAACCGAGAACGTAAAATATTAGATTTCCTCTAGAATGTCCTATTGCAGTGACACTCGACGAGCTTGTTTTATTTAAAATTGTATCTATTACAGCTGGAAGATCGTAGTAGCCGAGCTCGTTGAAACTCCAATTCCAATAGGCTAAATCTGTGTCTGGATTCAGATAAATGTGTTTTCGTGAGTACCTGTTGCCCCTGGAGTTTCCAAACCAAACGTCATATCCATGATTTGCTAGGGTGATGCCAAGAGAGATTTCGCCTCTAAGCAGCCAAGTGTCTGAAGAGTCAAGTATTCCATGCATCAACAGTACTGGGTATTTGCTTCGACCAGGTATATGAAATAGAGTCAAAATATATCCATCTTCTGTAATAACTTCGTATGGTGTAGCTGGGTGTCCGTATTTGAAAGCAAGACCAAGGAAGTCTAATTTTGCATCTTCCGCTTGATAGAAGACTTCTTCTACCAGCAGTGCATTACATATATTTATTTTAAAAGAACATATAAGCGCAGCTGCTAGCAAGTGTAACGTTCTGTATTTACTCATTTCCCTATTTTTAGTTACAAATTTTACACGTTATGTTAAAATTTAATATTAATAAGTTGTTATATTGTTAAGCCTTTTGTACTTATATATTAAAACAAAGAATATGTAGTTACTCCTTTCAAAGATAACCTCGATTTTATAAAATGGTGCAATCTTTAATTGGTGATCTACGACGATAATGATCTATAAACATATAAAAGTACATGTACCTTAGGCGTTTTGTTTTAAACTATTTTTCATTTTTTTGCGCTTTTTGCTTTAAATGTAGTTACAGTATCTACTGTTAGTGGATCGGAATGGTCAGAAATAGAGCGTAAGTTCTATAGTTTGACTTTTCCTTAAAATTCCTATGAACTCTGATCTCCACTTTCCGCAGCAACTTTGCTGTGATATTTCGAACACCTTAAGTTTCGTTATATTCATGACCTTTAATAAAATATCCATATAATCTTCTTCTAAATGAATTTCGGCGGCCAATCTCATGCCAACACTTATGTATGGTAGTGAAAGTTGGGTATGGCAGAAGAATCACAAAAGTAAAATAAATGCGGTAGAGATGAGAGCGTTGAGAAGCATGAGTGGATTAAAACTGAGTGACAGAGTGAGAAATAGTGTGATAAGAGAACGTTGTGGTATAAAAGAAGACGTAGTGACTAAAATTGAAAAAGGTATGCTTAGATGGTTTGGGCATGTAGAGAGAATGAATGAAAGGAGACTGACAAAAAGGATTTATGAGTCAAGAGTGAATGCGAAAGTTGGAAGGGGAAGACCGAGGCGAACGTTCCTGGACCAAATCCAGGACATTTTAAATAACGGCCAGGTCAAGAGTACTCTAAACCGACGAACTTGTATGAAAGGTTTAATGAGAATGAAAGAAGCGAAGGAGATATGCAAGGATCGTGGCAAGTGGAAGGATGTTGTCTCTGCCTACCCCTATGGGAATGAGGCGTGATGCTATGTATGTATGTATGTGTAATCTCATGCAGAGTTTAGCCATTTGCACAGGATCACATATATTTCTTAAAGCTATTATTGTATTTGTATTGGCTATCGTAATCATTTAATAATTTCTTTTACATTTTAGTATATATTGTTGCATCAGCTGACATCTTACTTAATATTGTATTTACATTTATTCAAGTCATTTTGTGGAGCAAATTTCTACTGGCAGTAGGTAGGTACTGTGAGATCCTGAGTGGTTCAAATTAAAAATGGTACAATGAAAAATGTAGACTTAATAAAATTGCTAACACATAATGAAAGTAAAATAAAAAGTATGCACGGAGTCTAGTATTCTATAAAGATTTCTAAGATTATAAAGCGAGGAAGGATGCCAAGTGATAGTTTTGTACCTTGAATGCATTACAATCTTTTGCATGATGAGATGCTGAATAAACATTATAAGTTAGTGGAATTAGTTGCAAGTTATTGCAAAGAATACATTATGTTATAATTGTGTGTAATTGGTGTATAGTATTGATATAACAATCGAAATACCGGGAAACAGATATATAGGCATATGTCGTCCCCAGACGAAATCTAAATGTTTTATTACAGCTAGCCGACTTATTGTGTAGTCCACTACATTAGGCAGTTGTTCATTCAGAAGGTCAATATCTGGTACGGTTGCTAAGCCTAAACTCCAATTAATTCAGCTGCATCTGTATTTGGATTTAGATAAACGTGTTTTCGTGAATATCGTGAATTGCCTCTGGTATTTCCAAATCAGACATCGTGTCCATAAATTGCTAGAGTGATGCCAAGAGAGATTTGGCCTTTAATCAACTAAGTGTTTGAAGTTCCCAGTAATCCGTGCATCTTGTACTGGCTATTTGCTTGAAACAGTTATGTGAAACAGTGTCAAAATAACTTCGCATTGTGTAGCTGGATGTCCGTATTTGTTAGCCAAGGAAGTCTAATTTCGCATCTTCAGATGGGCCTTAAGATTAAGTTGCAAAAAGCGCAACATTTATCTGTCTGTTTTTGACAAATAACAACAACCCAAAAATCTAATAATATAACATGATTTTAAAAGTTCGCAAATATTTTTCGTATAAAGCCATAAATTTAATGACTTTGCTAAATATATTTAAATTAGCATTCTGTATTTTGTAGATAAGCGCCTATCGCGGTAATGGTTAAATTAAGGCGTCTGTTTGTAATGTCAAAATAACATCTATTTTGTATTTATTTACCGAAACAGCTGCACCGATCTCAAAGGCCTAATAATAAGTTAAAATTGCAATCGTACAGGTAGATAAATAAATTCTGCCAGGTTCGGGCCCACGTAGCCATCGTAAAGAATGAAAGGGCTGACGGTTAGGCAAAGAGACGACTGCTAGTTTTATTAACCGACTTCAAAAAAAGGAGGAGGTTATCAATTCGTCTGTATTTATTTTTTATGTTTGTTACCTCATATCTCCTGACTGGGTGGACCGAACTTGATGATTTATTTTAAATGAAAGGTGGCGCTCGTTATAGGGTCCAATTTTAAATCCAGTTCTGATGATGGCATCCATGAGAAAAACGGATGTCTTAAATTTGCATAAGCATGTGCGCGACAAATTGACGAACGAACCGTAACTTCGGTATGGTTAAGTACTAGTCGTAGTTAAATATGAAGATCAATGGAATTCCTCAACGGCTTACAGTAAGAGTGTGATTTTTGGCAAAATCTATAATTGTCTGTAACCAAATGCCAATGACCTTACGTTTGTTGCTGCATTGCAATATTTGAAAGGGGAATTATGTGTGAAGCGATGGTATAGGTGTTGCGGGTTCGATCCCGGGTGTGGCGATATTAATGTAAATTTAACTTTGTAAAGTTGTTTCATTTAAACGGTGTTATCTCATGAGAAACGCGTTTTAGGTGCACATATATTAAGACAAATTTGTTAGTTTACTTTGAATTCACTAAAAATAAAAAATAAATATAAATTTTAACAAAAAAAGAACCGCCTTCAAAACAAACTTTCAAATACATTAATATGCTCTAAAAAGTAAGAAATAATTGCGTATTCTTTTATAGTGTTTTTCGCAGCAATTTCCGGTGCAATGTATTTTTAAATTACATACTTTTTTAAATGAGAACGCAATTTATGTGAATGCAAATGTAGCCTCAGCCTCATTTGTCTAGTGGTTAGCATGTTCGACTACAGACGTGAGGTCCTGGGTTCGAGTCCCGGGTCGGGCCAATTTCAAATCTAAATTGAGTTTTCTATTAAGATTTTCTCAATATTTGCCCGAAGTTAGGAAGTTGGCGGTGTGATCCACCCCCGTACCTCGGAGAGCACGTTAAGCAGTCGGTCCTGTGCCCGATCTCTCTCCGGCTGTGTCGGAATACCGGCACATCGGACTATGAGAGTCAAGGAATATAGAGTGCACTTGTGTACTATGCCTGCCAATCCGCAGTGGAGCAGCGTGCTCTAAAAACCCTTTCTCATATGAGTGAGGAGGTCTATGCCCAGCAGTGGGACGTTAAATGGGCTGCTACTTACTTACTTTATTCTAAAACATCAGCAGTTCATATAGTGTTACAGGTCTATTTTATAAGGCATAAAGGACCTGTTACTACGTTTGTCTTGCTTTATATATACTTTATGCTACAGAAAAAGGTTTTATAAAAGCTTTTTAGATGCCTGCCCTGGATTAGAACGTGAGGCTCTTTTAACCACGTACTTAACCTCATCAAAGCTTATTTTTAGGCCATCAGAACCTCTGTAGCATATATATTTAACTAGCCATTCAACCCTCAATGTTCTTGGACATTTGAGATTTTTTTTTCGTTGTGGTGGCCTTGGGTTATTTTTTGGTTCCTATTTATTGCTGTCTTAGTTACATTTTCGAAAAACTATAAACATTTTATTGTGTTCTATTACCATAATCGCTAATGATAACTTGTCACATAATGGCATTGTAGAAATGAATACTTGGAGATTTATTTCGCTCCCTGATCAAATTGTACGAAATCCACATTACTTTTAACTGAGTGAAATATAAAGCCTTTTCTAAAGTTAATTTAGAAAAATAATAAATAAATATTCTATACTAACAGACCCGTTCTGTCAAAAAAATTGGAATGTGGCAGATTTCAGTTTTACGAATGATTATCGAAATGAAATTACCACAGTACTAATGATCTATAGCTCTTACATTTTTTGTGACTATTTAATTGATTTTGAACTTTGTACAGCAGCAATAAAGTGGAAATTGACTCTTTGACGTTAGGAACACACCTACATTGCTTAGACAACAGTGAGTACTTGTAATTTATTATGAAATGTATAGAATAGCGATAAAAGTCAAATCGACTTAACATTTCTCAACGATTGGATGGGAAACAGAAAAGGGCCGTTTTTAGGGATTTCCCCTGCGATTATGCGAACTTTTATCGCCGTAAAAACTATCCTTGGACTTCATCGAATAGATAAAAATAGAATTGTCAAAATTGACCCAGGCGTTGTTGAGTTACGCGCTTACCAAAACATTTTGCGATTCATTTTTATATTATAGAAGATTTCTATCGAATCGAAACCTACTAGGAAAACACGATTTGTTATACTTTGGTAGAATAACACAATATTTTACCTAAAACTTCTATTGCGTTATAATTGAATTGAAAAAATAATTGATTGAGCATCGAGAATGATTGTATTACTGTGGGGTGACCGGATGTTAGTAATTCGGAGATAAAACATCGTAGCCAGTGCTATCATCCCATTAATCTTTAATTTATACTCCGGTCTAGTAGCGCCAAGAACGTAAAATGTTAGATTTCCTCTGGAAAATCCGATGGCCGTGGCACTCTGTTTTGTTTAAAATTGTATCCCTTATACCTGGATATTCATAGTAACCGAGCTCGTGGAAACTTCAATTACGATAGGATGCACCTGTATTAAGATCCAGATGAACGTGCCTTCCTAAGTATCCGTTGCCTTTGGAGTTACCAAACCAGAGGTTAGGATTTTCGTAATATTAATGACCCTTTAAAATATATAGTTTTAGATAATATGACTGTACTGGTTCCTTCTGACTACTTATTTCATTATTCGTGTCCTACCCGCCCGCTTTTCGCCTTCATTAAAAACGTGACGTGATGGATTGCAAATCTCATCGCCGCCATTTTTGGACTTTACTAACACCACCATTGCGTTCCCACGAATAGCAAGGGAATATGTCCATTCTGGCAGAGCCCCGCATGCCAGAATAAGGCTAGCCTATTCTGGGTTCGCCCGGTCCCAGGGCCACCGCTTGCGACTAGGCAAAATGCCCCTAGTCATGAGTCCCTCGACACGGTACACCTTGGACTCGCAGGAATGGGTAGGAAAATGGAATAAATGGGGGGAACGGGTTAAAAGATAGGAACTTTTGAAGGAATAGAAAGGAAAATATATGGTACTAGGATATTACTGACTCGGAAGACCTGAGAAGAATCAGTTATAGCTCGGGGAGCCGGGGTCGCATACCCATGTACCATACTATAACTATCAGAGAGATAGACAAAGATGTGTAACCCCTGACTGCATGCAGGAGTGTTGGTGCCAAAACTTATGTATGGTAGTGAAAATTGGGTATGGCAGAAGAATCACATAAGTAAAATAAATGCGGTAGAGATGAGAGCGTTGAGAAGTATGTGTGGATTAAAACTGAGGGACAGAGTAAGAAATAGTGTGATAAGAGAGCGTTGTGGTATAAAAGAAGACGTAGTGACTAAAATTGAGAAAGGTACGCTTAGACGGTTTGGGCATGTAGAGAGAATGAGTAAAACGAGACTGAGAGAAAGGATTTATGAGTCAAGAGTGAATGCGAAAGTTGGAAGGGGAAGACCAAGGCGAACGTTCATGTACCAAATCCAGGACATTTTAAATAAGGGCCAGGTCAAGAGTACTCTAAACCGACGAACTTGTATGAAGGGTTTAATGAGAATGAAAGAAGCGAAGAGGATATGCAAGGATCGTGGCAAGTGGAAGGACGTGGTCTCTGCCTACCCCTATGGGAATGAGGCGTGATGCTATGTATGTATGTGTCTTACGTCGAAGAACTATTTTTTTATATTTATACTGATGTAATTGCTAGAGGAAATCCTTGATAAAACAGATATTTGGGTTACGGCAGTACTAGAGGTGCGATAGCTATAAGTAAAATGCTCTCCATCATGAGTATAGTACTACTACACCTATTGTCTAGAAAGTGTTTTTGGTGCAATGCTCATTAGTGGAATGGTATGAAGGTCACTAGTCTAAGGCTGTCAGTCGTCTGAAGGATACAAATGTGAAATTGTCGCAACTTTTCGAACCCTACGAAAAGTTATTTTATCAGTGTGTAAATTGAACAAACGAGAGATAATCTTCGTTCGACTATAAAATACATATCATAGAATAAGAGAGAAGGAGCACATAAAGCATAGAGGCGTAGGGTTCTTCGCGGACATCGTCATTAATGGCATCCATAATTTTCATACTGTGGGCGTTCGTGGGTAGTGCTGGTGCAATCAAACACTTTATTAATTAACTCAGATTATAATGTTCAATCACTTAAAGTTCCCGATATCAATTTACACGAACTCATTAACAATAATTACTAGGAACGCGACAGTTTCAAAAGTCGATGACTCCGGCGGGCCGTCACCCGAGAACTACCATCGCGCCCGCGATCCACAGACTATCGCACTCCGACATACACTACTTTTTATTTGAATAGATATTTTTTAAAGTTTGGTTGTTATTGTAAACATTTAATAACTTGTCTTATAGAATTATTATAATATATTATATGCGGCTGCATCAATTAATACGTTACTTCACATTGTATTTATATTTATTCAAATCATCTTATGGAGCAAATTATCTAACACTAGTATGTAGTTATGCTCTCTTTATCGTTATTTTGAGTTTAAGTTAGAAATGATACAATGGAATATGTAGATTTAAAAAAATTCGTAAACACATGCTGAAGGTATAATAAAAATTATACACGATCCAATTCGATAAGAGTCTTTGTGAGTTGCTAACTTTCAATTTAATGTATTAAAATTTTAATGAAAGTTAATTTAGTTTTGGACCTGTGGAATTGGTTTATTGTATTGATATAATATTCGAAATATATCAGGGAATAGATATATAGGCATATGTCGTCCCCAGACGAAATCCAAGTGTTCCATCACAGCTAGCTTACTTATTGTGTAGTCAATTACATTCGGCAGTTGTTCATTCAGAAGGTTAATATCTGGTATTGTCGATAAACGATCGTTTTTAGCACCTAATAAAGCGATAGGCATAGTAACTAACGACAAATTATAAGGAGGAGGTGCGGTAGAATTATATACTTGAACATTTATATCCTCACCATAATCGAATTTTGAAAAGTAGGCACCACTACGAAGCTGCGTGAAATGTAAGAAGTCTTTCCAAGAGGATCCTGCTGGAAAGTGATAAATAAATACGTGCACAAATGGTTGTTCTATTCCCATTGGATCGAACCCGGTTAATGGAAAAATGATTAAATTGAGGCATAGCCCCGGACCCGTGATAGGGAATGTACAAAAAGCTCTTAACAATTTGGTAGCAATGCTATTGTAACCAAAAATTTCTGGTACTTCAATATTGAATTGATTTAATATTTTGTTCATTTGTGGGAATGATTGTATTAGTATAGATGCTGGTGGCTGAACGTTTCGAAGGTAACATACAGGTGCCAGTGCTATCATGACATTTATCTTCGAATTATACTCAGGTCTAGTTGAGCCGAGAATATAAAATATTAGATTCCCTCTGGAATGTCCCATTGCAGAGACACTCGGCGAGTTTGTTTTGTTTAAAATTGTGTCTATTGTAGCTGGAAGATCGTAGTATCCGAGCTCGTCGAAACTCCAATTCCAATAGGCCGCATCTGTGTCTGGGTCCAGAAAAACGTGCTTTCTTGAGTATCTGTTGCCTCTAGAGTTTCCAAACCAGACATCATATCCATCATTTGCTAGGGTTATGCCAAGAGATATTTCCCCTCTAATTAGGAAAGCGTCTGAAGTTCCCAGCAATCCGTGCATCAGCAGTACTGGATATTTGCTTCGACCAGGTATATGAAACAGTGTCAAAATGTATCCATCTTCTGTAATAACTTCGTATGGTGTAGCTGGGTGTCCGTATTTGTCAGCGAGACCAAGGAAGTCTAACTTTCCATTTTCAGCTGGACCTGAAAGTTCAGGCAGCAAAAGTGCAACTTTCATATGTATTTCACAAATCACAATAATCCAAAAAGCTAATAAGTTTGAAGAGAATATCATGATATTAAAAGTTGGTGTTAATTTCAATCGTCGTATTACTATGAAGCCATATAAATAAGAGCCTTTAGTATTTAATACCTGAAACATTTAAATTAGCTTTCTTTAAACAATTTTTAGGTTATAGATAAGCGTCTATTAGGATAATGGTTTATGTTGTATATATAAAAAAATAGAGGCTTCAGTTTGTGATGTCAAAATAATAAATATTTTGTTGTGATTCTCCGAATTAGCTGAACTTATTTAAATGGACCTTTGTAATAAATGGTATAAAACATAACACGTACATTGTTTGTGTAAATTTCTAGAAAAATAATTGATTTGGCAAACTTCGGGATTCGTGTGAAGGTGAAGTCTTTGGTGATAAGTTTTTACAATCTTATTATATATACTTATTTACGAGCTCTGTCTTGAGGTCCTTGTGAGCGATCATCACAAGGATATTTCTTACGTACCAACTATTTCCTAAAGTACTTTGTTTGGAATTTTTGGATTATTTTTATATTGCTAGATATGTTATATCCCCAAAGTGGAATACCATACGTCCAAACTGGTATGAAGACCGTTTTATATAGCAATTGTTTATTGGGTACCGTCATTAGCCTACCTTATCCCGCATTTCATTGTGACTCACGGACTTTATTTACTGCGACTTGAAACTTGTTCATAGCTTCTTCATGACTTTCACCAGTTGTCACAAAAGAAGGGTCACCAGCAAAAGTCGGAATTGTATTGTGTTCTAATATAAGTTTTTCACGGGTATAGGGTAAATATAATAGAGGACCTTTCCTTGTGGTACACCAGCGTTTATTTTCTTGAGATCAGAATAGGCATCATCTCGCCGGACTGTTAATGTTCTGTTAGATATATATGATTTTTCTATGTCTGCGAATCAGTTTAGGAGCTTATGTATCAAACCTTCGTATCAATCTTTGTCGAAAGCTTGAGCTACATCCAGAAATATTGTGGAGCAGGCTTTTTTTTCTTCAAGTATTTTCTATATGATATTAGTTATCCTATGAACTATCGTGGAGTGTTTTTCACGAAAACCAATTTGGTGATCGGGAATCTATTTTCTATTTTATTCAGTGGCTTTAATCTGATGAGCAAAAGCTTGTCAAATATTTTTGATATTGCTGGTAATAGCGATATTGGCCTTATTTGGCTGATTCAATGTGATTTTATTATTTGTTACTTTTTTTCAAGTAATATATATATCTTATTAGCTGAACCCGCGACTTCGACTGCGTGTCATGTTATTTTGGTAGGATTTTCATTAATTTAAGCAAATTGTTTTACAAATAAGAGTTTGTTATTTGCTAGAATTTGCTATTACCATAATTACTAATGATAAATTATAACTTTCTGACGAAGAATGTACAAGATCAGCATTATTGGTTAACTGCTATGAAATGAATTCTATATTTCCATCAGACCAAACCCTAAGAGTACAAACACGCTAGTAAGACACGTTTCAGAATCTTTTAAAGAGAAATTTCAAATTGCAACCTAAAATATTAATTATTTCAATTTATACTCCTTTCTAGTAGCGCCAAAATCGTAAAATATTTGATTTCCTCTGGAATTTCCAATTGCATTGAAATTCGAGCCTCTGGAGTTTACAAACTGGACGTCATTTCCATCATTTGCTAGGGTGACACCAGTAGAGTTTTCGTCTTCAATCAGCCAAATGTCTGAAAGTTCCAGCAAACCATGCATCAGTAGTATTGGATATTTACTTAGATCCGGTACATGATAAAGTGTCAACTGTAACAAGTTCAAGTATATTCACGAAGTCTAATTTAGCATCTTTCGTTGGTGAGAAAAATCTTTGTAATCATTCAGCATCATTTATATTTACTTTAAAAGCTCATGTAGCTGTAGCATCACTCGTGTAGCGGCGGGCAAGTTTAAAGTTCTAAATTTATTCATTTTTATCTTTTTCAATTTAAAACGTTCACGCCATGTCCAACTTTAATATTAGTATGATCTCTAATAATTAAGCTTTTTCTCCTTATGTGTGTTAAATTACTCCTTGCAAAGAAAACCTTCAATTTATAAAATACTTATATTTCTAATTGGTAAAATACAATTATTAAAAACTGTAAATATATAAAATGACACGTAGATTAAGAGCTTTCATTTGGACAATCGTTTTCTTGTTATGCTTTTAGGTCCGATGTTGAACGACGTCTAATTTGTTTTTGACCTTTCGCTTTAAAAAAAGACTGGTCTGGCGTAACAATTATGACCATTTATAAAATATTTACGTCGTTATCGACGTAATATTATAGAGAAGCATATTCTAATGTGCTCTTTTGATTACTAGAGTCTCTATTCCTGCTTAGTAGAAATAGTTTTATCTTAAAACCGTTAATCTACTCTTACACTGCCAGATGTCAAAAAAAATGTTCGGTGTACCGCAAGCATCTGTTTTTCAAACTTTTTCATTAGTTGGCTCATCTGTTACCGTGAGGCATTACATAAATCAGAAGTAGTGAAAGGCATAAGAAAATGCTTCTCTGTCAGGATAGCATTATTACCAATATTAGTTCAGTACAATGGTATAAAGGTTAGTAATGTAAGGCTGTCACTTCTCTGAAGGATACAAATGAGAGATAGGATGAAGAAGGAAGAAGTGTAGCTATAGATGAAACATTTCGCTCCTTTACGCAAACCTCTAGTCACAGTTATTTCATCAATGCGTAATTTATTTGAAAATAAAACAACTTTTTATTTCAAGATATATTGTTTAAGGCTTGATTATTATTGTATACATTTAACACCTCATTTTATGGAAAACGATATTTTCGTGCATATTGCTGTATCACTAAACATTTGTTAAATATTGTATTTTCATTTATTCATTGTGTGGAGTAAATTTTCTATTGGTAGTGTGTGATCTTGGATGGTTCAAGTTAAAAATAGTACAACGAAATATATGAAATATGTAGTTTAAGAAATTTCGTTTACGCATACTGATGGTGTCATAAAAAGTATGTACGGATTATAAAGTAAGAAAGTATTATTTAAGGATGATGATGAATCTAGTTGGTAGTTGTTGTAAAGAATAAATTTTGTTAATGAAACAAAAGTTAATTTAGTTTTGAATTTGTGGAATTGGTTTATTGTATTGATATAATACTCGAAATACATCGGGGAATAGATATAAGGGCATATGTCGTCCCCAGACGAAATCTAAGTGTTCCATCACTGCTAGCTTACTTATTGTGTAGTCAATTACATTCGGCAGTTGTTCATTCAGAAGGTTAATATCTGGTAGTGTCGCTAAACGATCGTTTCTTGATGCTAATAATGCGATAGGCATAGTAACTAACGACAAGTTATAAAGAGGAGGTGCGGGAGAATTATATATCTTAAGATTTATATCTTTACCGTAATCAAATTTTGAAAAGTCAGCACCAGTGCGGAGCTGCGAGAAATGTAAAAGATCTTTTGAAGCAGTTCCTGACGGAAAATGATAAATAAATACGTACACAAATGATTGCTCTATTCCGTAAGGATTATACCCTACAATTGGGAAGAAGATTAAATTAAGACAAATACCCGGACCTATCACAGGGAACGTACACACAGCCCGCAAAAATTTGGTAGGAGCGCTGTTGTAACCTAAAAGTTCTGGTATTTCAATATGGAATTGATTTAACATTTGGGCAACCTGCGGGACTGTTTCTAATAATGTAGAAACTGGTGGCTGAGAGTTTCGATAGTAACATACAGGTGCTAGTGCTATCATCACATTTACCTTCGCATTATACTCAGGTCTGGTTGATCCGAGAACATAAAATATAAGATTTCCTCTGGAATGTCCTATTGCAGAGAGACTAGGCGAGTTCGTTTTGTTTAAAATAGTATCTATTATAGCTGGAAGATCGTAGTATCCGAGCTCGTCGAAACTCCAATTCCAATAGGCTGGATCTGTGTCTGGATCCAGAAAAACGTGCTTTCGTGAGTATCTGTTGCCTCTAGAGTTTCCAAACCAGACATCATATCCATCATTTGCTAGAGTGATGCCAAGAGAGATTTCGCCTCTAATTAGAAAACCGTCTGAACTTTCCAGAAATCCGTGCATCAGCAGTACTGGGTATTTACTTCGGCCAGGTATATGAAACATTGTCAAAATATATCCATCTTCTGTAGTAACTTCGTATGGTGTAGCTGGGTGTCCATATTTGTCAGCGAGACCAAGGAAGTCTAACTTCCCATCTTCGGCTGGACCTGAAAGTTCAGGCAACAAGAATGCAGCATTTATTTTTATATCACATATCACAATAAGTGAAAATAGTAAAGAGTTAAAAGAAATTTGCATGATTTTAAAAGTTCGCGTTACTTCGCGTCGTATTAAAATGGGCCATAAAAATACAGCCTTTTGTATTTAATGCTAAATATATTTAAATTAGCATTATATATACAAATTTTTAGTTTATAGATAAGAGTCTTTTACGGTAATGGTTTTTGTTGTACATATAAAAAAATATAGGCTTCTGTTTGTGATGTCAACGTGATAACAATTTTAATTTAATCTCCACAATGGCTGTAGTTATTGAAATTTATATGTGTAAATTCCTATAAAAATATTCGATTTGGCAGTCCTTATAATTGCAATCATAGAGGTAGTAAAATGTATGCTTAAATATTAAAATTACAAAAAGTATAACAGCGTTATCGACTAATCTACGAAAGCAAATTGTTAGCCTATCGCAGTAATTTCCGGTGTATTGTATTTTCAAATTATATACTTTTTTTTTAATGAGAATGCAATTTATATTGGAATTAATTGAACTCATTCGCTTTTACTTAAAAAGAATAGTGGTTAAATGGTTGAAAAACCCGGGTTTCTAAATAGGGATTTATATTAGCAACGACAAAGGATTCACAGTTATGGTGCTACATAACTATTATATGGCATTAGCTGTTGTGCTAGCTGGTGTTATATATAGTGGATAGATTAAAAAAAGTAAGCCGTAAACAGAAAAAAAATTTAATGATTAAAATACACTTTTTGGGGATTTATTTCTTAAAAATAATATCGTCTAAATGTAGACCCTCGCGTTCTTGGCACTCAATTAATCGAACAGTAAAATTACTTATGACGGCTCGGCAGTTGGACTCAGGGATGGCAGCCATTTCGTGACGGATACATTCTTCCAGATGCTCCAGTGACGTCGGTTTACGGGCGTAAACTTGGAATTTAAGATAACCCCATTAGAAAAAGTCCATAGGCGTTAAATCTGGACTGCGTGGAGGCCAATTCATGTCATGAACACGTGGCGGAGACATATTGGACGCGTGTGAAGTTGCTCCGTCCTGTTAGACCTGTCCTGTCCTTTCCTGGTTATAGCCAATGATCATGGTGATCATTGGCTATAACCAGGAAAGTTTTGCAGTTCAGGTACCACGAAGTTGTCTGACACCTCACCCAAAAAAAATAAGGGTCGATAATTCCTCGCGCCCACATCGCAGCCCATACGGTCACTTTAGGCGAATGTAGGTGTTTCTAATGTTTGCGTTTCGGGCTCGTTGCACTCCAGTAGCGGCTGTAATGCTTATTTACGTTGCCATTAAGCCGAAAATGAGCTTAATCCAAAAACGAAATGTTGGTAAACGCTGAAAATCGTCCAATCACCTGATTTACGAAATTAAGCCTCTGACTGAAACTTAGGGCTTTAATTCATGCATCAATTGAATTCCCAAGAGCCAGGCCACCGATTGACATAACCCTCACGCCCCTCGGATACGTAGTGTTCACGCACTAAGCTAAATAAATATAAAATTTCTTTTGAACCAAATTTTTTTTATTTTGTATGTATAATATTAAAATAAGAGATTAAAATCTAGTCTTATAAACTAAATGTACCTATTATCTAAGTCTATTGTCCAACGAATATGCTTCTTAAGCTCTCGAGTTCTTGCTTAAAAGCACTACTATACCATAATGTGGCACTGCACTTTCCCTAACTCAAAAGATCTTGGTTTGATATCCAGACGATTAGAAGCTTTGGAAATCACGTGATGGTGAAGTCTTTGGTGATGAGCTTTGACAATCTTTTCGATGTACTTATTTACGAGCTCTATGTTGAGATCTTTGCGGAGATCGCTATTTCTTACGCGCCAAGGTGCATTAACTATTTCTCTAAGTGCTTTGTTTTGGAATCTCTGTATTATTTTCGTATGATGCCTTCCCAAAGTTGAATAACATACGTCCTAACTGATACTAAGGCCGTTTTTTATGGCAAAAGCTGCTTGGGTACTGTCAGTACGGAATACCTTCCAATTAGCTAATTCGTAATACAGTTACTATAATAAAAGAATCATCAGCAAATGTCGCAATTATATTGTTTTCTAATACAGGTATGTCACAGGTATAGAGTAATTGTAATAGAGGACCTAAGACATTTCCTTGCGGTACACTAGGGTTTATTTTCTTGAGTTCAGAATAGGCGTTTTCTTGTCTGGCTATTAATTTTAGATATACGAGTATATTATTTTAGCATGTCTGCGAATTAGTTTGAGAGCATATTTGACTGAGCTCTGAATTTATGTAGCAGACCTGCGTGCCAAACTTTGTCGAAAGCTTTAGATACATCAAGCAATACCGTGGAGCAGACTTTATTTTTATGCAGTGTGTTCTGTATAATGTTAGTTATTTTATGGACTTGTTTTATTGCTTTTCACGAAAACCAAATTGATTCCCGATTCTCGGGAATCAATTTTCTATCTCCGATGAAAGCAATTTTGAATCGTGAGTAGTCTAGAGATGCAACATTTAAAAAGCAACACTGGATATGTATAATATATTCGACGAATAAAATACATTTCTAATTTCGTGTAGGAAATATGCTGTTTTATTGCATTAGTAATAATAATTATATTCATTTGTCAAATGTAGTCGGTTGTTGGTGGATAATTTACATCACATTTTACCGTTTCCGATGTAGAAATTCTTCTTTTTCTATTTTCATGAACTTATTATTTTATTCTGTCTAAAGTGTTCTATTTATTACATCGTTAGTAATTCTCCGCTATCAACAAGTAATATCATTAATTCACTATCCTTAAAAGTCAGAGTGTTTGATACACTCATTTTAATCAAACCAATCATTAAAATATTCCTTAACTCTACACATGTAAGTGTACCCTTTACATAGTACTAGCGGCCCGTTCCGGCTTCGCACGGGTAGACATAAATAGGTACAGATATTTAAGTTATAAGCATGATAATTAAAACGAACAAGAATCACTAAATTAGAATAAAATTGTATGCTTATCTTAAAGCTTCCCTGTACATTACGTGAAGAAGGCTCTCCAATACGACGAACTGGGAACTATTATTAGAGAGCTGCAACTTCTTTCAGGCATATTGCTATGAAGGATATTTATTTTAAATCAGAGAATTTAACCAATAATAATAATAGTAACAAGCCTGATATCGTGATAATGGACCGGGCACGGTCTCGGGTGTTTTAGTAGATGTCACGATGACGAGAATCTCGTGCAAGCTGAGACAGAGAAAAAAACGTAAATATCTGGATCTAGCGCACGAGATTACCGCCATGTGGGGATTGGGATCCACTGAAACCTTCCCAATCGTAATATCTGCGAATGGTCTGATCCCAGTCAGTCTCGGTCACCATCTGAGACGACTAGGATTCCGTGGCAGTTCGCTCACAGCAAGGATGCAAAAGGCGGTGTTGCTGGTCTCGGCTAGGATAGTCCGGCGGTTTCTCAGCCTGTAGCCCTGACCCCCGGCCGTTTGGTCTCCCTGCCGGGGTGTATCCTCCGCCCGTTATATGTATTTATGTAATTGTTTATGTAGGTATATGTATTATTTCATATTTCTGTATATAAGTAGTTATTATAAATTTATTTATATATATTAATAAATTTATATATTCTTTCGTAAACGGGCGTGATTGTTAAAGTGGAATAATAATAAAAAAGAAATTATTCGAGTTCCAAGAGATACTAAAACTAAGTAGCTCTGAAAAGAACTTTTTAAGTGAAGCATAAAAATGTGTTAAAAAAACTCGAAATATTCCATGTCGCTTGCGTCCACTGCGTAAGGTAACCTAGTTTATAATGGTGCTCCTATTATTTTAATTTCATGATATCTTTTGAATGGAATATCCGATTCCAATAATTCAAAAAGTAATCATCAGGTATTGAGACAGTCTTGAATATTAAATTATTTATATGGATAACAATTTATAAATCGTAAGGAGAACACGGTCTGATTTTGATCGGCATTTCTATCAATCTGTTAAATGTAAAAAAGTAGTTATAGTAACGTAACTACAATAATAAGACATATGGTCTCGCGAAGTTTTTTGTAGATATTGATATATTCTATAATATTGTCCAACATATTTTTGTCCTATCATTAATATCCTTCACAGCGTATGCGATCAAAGACATTTTATGGCAAAATTTTTACACCTTCGGTTGGTTTCAATAGGAATTTCTAAAGATTTCTATAGTAATCTAGTACTAAACATGTTACTCAGTGATAATGTAGCTTTCTAATGACAAAAGAACTATTAAAATCGGTCCAAAACTTTTTGAGTTTATTCGTTACATACAANAAAGAAGCGAAGGAGATATGCAAGGATCGTGGCAAGTGGAAGGATGTTGTCTCTGCCTACCCCTATGGGAATGAGGCGTGATGCTATGTATGTATGTATATATGGTCTCAAATTATTAAATCTTTTCTCCTTGTGTTAAAGGAAAAACATGTTAAACTACACCTTTCGAAGAAAACCTTGAAATAAAAATATTGTTTAATTTCAAATTGATATCCTATGATAATAAAAATCTATAAATATATATAAAATTACACAAAATATAGGAACTTTGAGGTCTAACTTTTGCTTTGTAAGAAAGACTTTGGACTGGTTTAGTAACTGCTATCATTTATGAAATATTTAGTTATCGACGTAACATTTTAGAGAATAAAAATTCCAATGTGCTCCTTTGATCCCCAGTTTCTTTATTCGTGTCCTGCTTAAAAGAAAATTTTTTATCTTAAAAACTTTACTCTGGAAGTCTCCGAAAAAACAGGTTTAGGATAACGCAAGCATCTGTTTTTTAAGATTTTTTATCAGATGTCAGAAAACGCTTCTCTATCATGAGTATTATTACCGATATTTGCTGGAAAGTCTAGTTGACATACTGCTCATATAATGGCCTGACGTTCCATTACTAATAGAAGGCTGTCATTTCTCTGAAAGATACAAATATGAGGCAGGAGGAAGAAGGATATGATGGAGGAATGGATATGAGGAAGAGGTGCACCTGTAGATGGATTTTCGGAAACCTCTAGTCACAGTTATTCCATCATCGAAACCTTTAAATGGTTTTGATCCATATAGTTTTTACCTTGAAATTAATTTAAAGTTATTCGGTTATAAAATAAAACAAGTCTTTATCTCAACATATATTGTTTATACTTTGGTTATTGTCGTAAATATTTGAAGCTTATTTAATGGATAACAATATTTTGGTACATATTTATTCATCAATTAACACCTAACATGATATTATATTTACATTTATTCAAGACAGAGCAAATTTTCTACTGGCAGTGTGTAAATGGTGTGAGATTTTGGATGATTATATAGGTATAATAAAAAGTATGTACGGATTAAAGTATTCTATAAATATATAAAAGATTATAAATAATAAAGTATTACTTAAGGATGTTACGTGAAATATTAGTACCTTTCAAATGAATGTGTTAAAATTATAGTGAAACAAGTTCGTAAAGTTATTTTAAAGAATAAAATTTGTTACGATTGTTTGGAATTGGTGTATTGTATTGATATAATACTCGAAATACATCAGGGAACAGATATATAGGCATATGTCGTCCCCAAACGTAATCTAAATGTTCCGTCACATCTAGTTTACTTATTGTGTAGTCAATCACATTAGGCAGTTGTTCATCTAGAAAGTTAATATCTAGTACTGTCGCAAAACGATCGTTTTTTGAGGCGAATAATGCGACTGGGATAGTAACTAACGACAAGTTATATGCTGGAGGTGCAGTAGAATTATATACCTTAAGATTTATATCCTCACCGTAATCAAATTGTGAAAAATAAGCACCACTGCGGAGCTGCGAGAAATGTATAACGTCTTTCGAGGAAGTTCCTGCTGGAAGATGATAAATAAATACGTATACAAACGATTGCTCTATTCCAAATGGATTAAACCCTAGAATTGGGAAAAAGATTAAATTCAGACAAATCCCCGGACCTATTACAGGGAACGTACAAATAGCCCGCAACAATTTGGTAGCAGCGCTGTTGTACCCTAAAACTTCTGGTATATCAATATGGAATTGATTTAATATTTTGGTAGCCTTCGGGAATACCTCTAATATTGTAGAAAGTAGTGGCCGAGAGTTTCGAAGGTAACATATAGGTGCCAGTGCTATCATCACATTTACCTTCGCATTATACTCAGGTCTAGTTGATCCGAGAACATAATATATAAGATTTCCTCTGGAATGTCCTATTGCAGAGAGACTCGGCGAGTTCGTTTTGTTTAAAATAGTATCTATTATAGCTGGAAGATCGTAGTATCCGAGCTCGTTGAAACTCCAATTCCAATAGGCTGGATCTGTGTCTGGATCCAAAAAAACGTGCTTTCGTGAGTACCTGTTGCCTCTGGAGTTTCCAAACCAGACATCGTATCCTTCATTTGCTAGAGTAATGCCAAGAGAGATTTCGCCTCTAATCACCCAAGTGTCTGAAGAGTCCAGTATTCCGTGCATCAGCAGTACAGGGTATTTGCTTCGACCAGGTATATGAAACATTGTCAAAATATATCCATCTTCTGTAGTAACTTCGTATGGTGTTGCTGGGTGTCCGTATTTGTCAGCGAGACCAAGAAAGTCTAATTTTCCATCTTCAGCCGGACCAGAAAGTTCAGGTAACAATATTGCATTTATTTGTATATCACATATCACAATAAGCGAAAATACTAAAGAGTTAAGAGAAATTTGCATGATTTTAAAAGTTCGCGTTACTTCGCGTCGTATTAAAATGGGCCATAAAAATACAGCCTTTTGTATTTAATGCTAAATATATTTAAATTAGTATTCAATAGGTAAACTTTATTTCATTGATAACTGTCTAACACGATAATAGTTTATATTGTATATATAAAAGGTTTAAATGTCCGTATGTGATGTGAAATAAGTTTTTCCCCTAAATAATCTAATCTAAATAACTTTCTGTTCACAAAGACTTTGAATTTATTAATTGACATCTTTAGAACGTCTTGTGGGAGTTTATTATAGAAACGTATACAGTTACCCTTAAATGAGTTGTTAATCTTATGCAGCCTACTAGAATTTATAACAAGTTTGTTTTGGTTTCGTAAGTTATATGATGTACATTCACTCTTTTTATTAAAAGAGTCAATGTTTTTATGTACATACAACAAGTTTTCTAATATATATACGCAGTGAACTGTCATTATGTTAACTGCCTTGAATTTGTTTCTTAGCGACTCTCTTGGACCCATATTGTAAATCGCACGAAATGTTATACTAATAGTCTTAAATGATATATAATGTTCATTATTAATAGTATTATTTATTAAATAAATTGATTGCGTAGCATTTAAACATATATCGTTCTAAGAAATACCAGTTACCTAAATGCTACTTACCTTTTTAATCGACTTCAAGGAAAGGAGGAGGTTATCAATTCGTCTATATTTTTTTATGTTTGTTCTCTTCACTTCTTAGGAGCAAATTAACGATAGTCGACAGAATCTTCTATAGGCTGTCCAGATATTTGAGTTGCCTACCGTAACTTCGTCAAGTGCTAGTCGTAGTTAAATATGAAGATCGATGGAACTCCTCAACGGCTTACAGTAAGGGTGCGATTTATGGCAGAATATATAACTGTCTGTNGGGGGGGGGGGGGGGGGGGGGGACTTTTGAGTGTTAGTGTTGTGCTCGATCACCATATAAAAGACGTGAAAATAATCGTTCTGTAACGTATAAGGTTGCGGATTTGATCCCGGGTATGCCGATATTAATGTAAATTTAACTTTGTAAAGTTCTTTCATTTAAACGGTGCTATTTCATATTCTATTGCGTATTCTTTTATAGTGTTTTTCGTATTATTATATTTGGAGTCGGTGTCCGGGCGACCTAGGTCTTCAAGTTCGGTAGAAAACGTAAATAGTGTTAATCAGTCTTTTCGTGACGACCTGAACTTCTTCATTTGGAAACGCGCACGTGTGTAGTGGCAACACTACATTTATTTATATTTATACACTTTCATATTGTAGAATAATTTTATACCTTGTTTTTTATTAAGAAATATTGTATTATACAAATAGAATAAATATACTAGGATATACATTATGAGATATATATCATAAATATTGTAAAATTAATTATCAACGAACGGATAGACCCGTACATCTCATTTTTATATACGTAGCAGTGCGTAAGCACCGTTACCATCTGAAGTGGTCGTAAGGGACTGCGTACCCTCAGACCCTGTCCCAGGTAGGTAAAGCAACCACGTCTCGAAATCACGCCCTAGTTATATTTGTTGTCTCGGTAAATACGCGTTGCTACTTATGTATTTATAAACGTAATATTTATAATAGTGTCTCCTCTATCCTTACAACCAGCATACCATAACCGTCATCAAATTCCTTTCAGTACAATCCTTCTGACTCAAAAATAAAAATGAAAGTGCTTTATTGGTGTAGTCTTATTCAGATTACCCAACATCGCACATCGCGTCACTGGTGATCCTACATAACCTCACCAGTGACCACCACATCGCTTGACTAGTGACCTTCATCGCTTTACGTGTTTTAAATGTACATAGATCATCATTACATTGCATTTTGCACAAGGAACTGAAGCTGCACCCATACAAAATTCAATTGGTGCAAGGCTAAAGCCCCAAGATGCCAGTCAGAGGCTTAATTTCGTAAATCAGGTGATTGAGCGATTTTCAACGTTGACTACGGTTTGTTTTCGGATGAGGCTCATTTTTATCTTAATGGCCACGTAAATAAGCAGAACAGCCGCATCTGGAGTGCAACGTATCCGAAACGCCTAAACGAAACGTAGCCTGCGATGTTGGCACGAGGAATTATCGGCCCTTACTTTTTTGAAGACGAAAGGGGGTGTACAGTTACAGTGAATTCAGAGGGTTATGTGAAGATGTTAGATAACGTCCTGGTTCCTAAGCTAGGAAAACTTACCTGGCTATAATCAAAGAACATGGTTCCAACAGGATGGAGCAACTTCACACACGTCCAATATGTCTCTGCTCTATACAATAGGATAGCATTCGGAATTATCGGTGCTCATTATCTAGATAGCTGTCGGCCCATGTTTAAAAAGCTAAATATACTTCCTTTGCCTTGCATTTATATAAAATAAATGTGTATAGTCTTTCAAAAAAATCCTGAGTATTTTATCAACCGCAGTGAGGCCGCAAAACGGGATGTAAGGTATAAGGACAAATTAATGTACCCAAGAATAAAATAAAATAATATAAATTCTAAATAAAATGAAATCTTCAATATTATATTTGTGACATTTATTATCATAATGTAATTTTTTTATTTCGCATGTTATTTTCTTAGATTGACATACTTTATTTTATTATTAATTATTATGATTGTAATTTCGACATTGTATGTAAAAAAACTCAATATGTAATATTGCACGCCATCTTATGGCAATACACTTTCTGACCTGTATACTAATTGTGTATTTAAAAAATAAATTATTTGATTTGATATCTTGAATCTTAGCTAAAATTCATATGCGAAACCACATGGCTATCATAGCATTTAAAATCTCTTTACTTAGATATTAAATGTGTATAAAAAGTGGAACAGCTTATTCGAAATAAGGTACGAAACCTAAATTTCATCCTGTCATAAGTGTTGTAATTTCCGGTACAATATATTTTCAAATTAAATACTTTTTTTCAATGAACATGTAATTTACATTGTAATTAGTTCATGATTAATTATTTTTATGAAGGAGGTTGCTTTTTTCAAAGGAGTATTTGATAAAACAATGTTCACAGAAATCGTGAAGACGTTGAATACAATGAAAATAAATTAGATCAAGTGGCTTACTCTTCCGAAATAAATTAGTTAACACATTTTAAAGATACCATGTATAACGAATACCACAAGGTAGTATACTTGGTCCATTACTGTTCCTCGTGTATATAAATGATCGTAAAAAACAGTGGTCTCAACCATCGATCCTTTTACGCAACTGATTTAACCATAATAATATAATATAAATGACGTCAATTTTCAAGATAACATCAATTTGGCAAAAATAGTGACGTAACAATAATAAAATCTTAAATGAAACATAACAAAAAGAAAAGTAATGTTATTTCACCAACCACGATCAAAAATGAATTTCGAAAATAAGCAATCAGTTAAAATGTAGTTAATACCATTTAATTGAAATTTGCAAGACTACCGTCGTGTCGCATAAATGAAATTTGAGTGGCGAAGGCAAAGAAGTTTGGAATATTAAGTTATATAAGTTAAAGAACTTTCATTTTGTCCACGTGTATACTGATTCAAGACAATTTTGTTTTTATTTAAAACTATGTTATTAGGCAACTGGTTACCTTGTTTGGTTACAGACCAGGTACTGGTTCTGGGTTCTGGGTTCAAACATTAATATTGAGTTTTCTGTTATGAAATTCTCAGTATATGCCTGAAGTTGGGAAGTAAGCGGTGTGCTCCACCCGTGCTTCGGAAAGCATTATAAGCCGTCGTTGCAGTAACATCGAATTATGAGAATTAAGGAATAGAGAGTGCACTTGTATTAGCGATGTTTATTTATAAGGAAACAGAAAAATAATGTATAATAACAAATCAAAATATTTAATCATTCACAATTCACTTAAATCACAGTTCGTTTACACTTAAATATTAAATTTTAATTTACATACACTACTTATTTAATAATCATACTTAATATAGATTTTACGCCTTATTTCACCAGCATTCTCTTAGGCACCACATAGATTAGGGAACTTAACAGCAATAGTATCAGATTAAGAGACCCTTTAGCTATAGAAATAATCCCTTTAGGTTGCCTTTAACTTAGGGACACAAATTGGTGAGGTTGATGAAATCAGACATTACAAGTATAATAATTGTGTGTCATTTCATGAGCATTTTCTGTAAAGGACAGGAGGTGGAATTCGTTTTAAAATAACCGGAAAGAAAAAAAAAGAGTGGCCTATAGAACTCACTCACTTAGGTGACAAAAATTATTGGTGAGATTGATGAAATCGGACGTTACAAGTACAATGATTGTTTCTAATATCGTCAGCATTTACTGAGAAGAACAAGAAATGGAATTGGTTTCAAAATAACCGGATTTTACGTTATAGTTAGGGAATGAATAGAAACAATCCTTTTAAAAGTATTGGTGAGGTTGATGAAATCGGACATCAAAAACATAATGATGATATCTGATTTCATCAGCATTGATAGGACATGGATAGGACAAGAAGGAATTTGTTTAAAAATAATATTATTAAGTCATGTTTGTTGCCTTGTTACTGGTTTATTTATTCCCTCGCTCCTAAGAACTTAAAAGATTTTAAAAGTGAATCTTTTTACATCGCCTCAATTTGTTCTCTCTAACGTCAAAGTCTAAAGTCAAATTTATGTGTTTTACTATTTTTCTAACCTACGTGACACTGGCGAAGTGGCGTGTGCACTGTTGTCAAATATGAAAGCCACTAAAATAAAAATTGTTGTTTATTTGAATAGAATCATTTGTCACAAAGTCATCAGATTATCATTACATTTTAAATAACTTACATAGTTAAAGCAATATTTATATAATAACATTTAAATTAGTTCTTATTGGAACACTTTAAATAAATATTATTTATTTGTAGCTACTTTGTGATTTTACAAAATTAATATGAATATATCGTTTTATTTCGCGCATTATTTTTACACTATCTAATTAACGTAATAATTTAATTGTATATTCCGTACATTTACATGTTTTTGAAGTGAAACTTCTTTAGGCGCATTTTTACGGATGGAACGCGTGTTTAGCGTCACGAAGATGTGCATCGTTTTTATGCTAATTCGTTTGATGGTTAGGTAGTTTTAATAATTACAAATAACATATGGCATTTTAATTTGCCACTCGTTATTAAATAATTGATATACTATTTTTCACAAATATTAAAATAAATGGTGTGGTATGGTAAATCGTGCTCTGCACGCTTTTATGAATAGCCAGATGGTGTCTCAAAGGGCTAGACTGGCTGTGTATGTTGGAGTGTTGGTGCCAACACTTACATATGGTAGTGAAAGTTGGGTATGCCAGAAGAATCACAAAAGTAAAATAAATGCGGTAGAGATGAGAGCGTTGAGAAGCATGAGTGGATTAAAACTGAGTGACAGAGTAAGAAATAGTGTGATAAGAGAACGTTGTGGTATAAAAGAAGACGTAGTGACTAAAATTGAGAAAGGTATGCTTAGATGGTTTGGGCATGTAGAGAGAATGAATGAAAGGAGACTGACAAAAAGGATTTATGAGTCAAGAGTGAATGCGAAAGTTGGAAGGGGAAGACCAAGGCGAACGTTCCTGGACCAAATCCAGGACATTTTAAATAACGGCCAGGTCAAGAGTACTCTAAACCGACGAACTTGTATGAAAGGTTTAATGAGAATGAAAGAAGCGAAGGAGATATGCAAGGATCGTGGCAAGTGGAAGGATGTTGTCTCTGCCTACCCCTATGGGAATGAGGCGTGATGTATGTATGAATTAAAATAAAAACATTTCATAAATTCACTTTCCTTAACTTTAAATTTAAAAACAAAATTTAATTAATAGTTTTCTAATATTGACATATAATATTTACATTTATGTTTTCAATAAATGATTTGTATCAATTTTCGACAGTTTTGATATTTTAATGACAATTAAATTCCTAACATATCTTCCTTATTCCCCATTTTTAGATTTGTATAAATATAAACAAGAATTAAAAATTAGTTTGCCAAAGAAGTTTCACTTCTGACATGTGTACGCACACAAGTTTTTTTTAAATGTAAAACATTGTCTTTGAAATCTTTTTTTAGTTTTTATCTACAAATGTTAATCATTGAATCCAACTTCATAAATAAAATCGATATACACTTAAAAAAATATAGATTTTTTTAAAACTTAGTCAATAACTCGCTTATTTCCAATTTAATGCGAAAAATCATAATAACCAAAGTTGTTGGGAATAAAATTTACTACAATTTTGATGTTTATAATTTTTTCCTAAAATCAGTATTTTTCGAATTAGAACCCCAAAAAGTAAGTGATCTTGTATTAAGTCAAAAACTCGCACCATAACGTCAGTGATGCCTTCTCCATTAATTGCTTTTAGTATTATATTATTTTCATTATATGCTTCTTTATCTTCTGAATCTGTAATTATTGATAACCACGTTTTTTTTAACACTGCTTTACTATTAGCCTTTAAAAATAAAATTGTATCACATTGATTAATTGTTTTCTGATATACTAAGTTCCTTGTGTTCAGTCATTAGGTAATATTCTTTTAAATAAAGTTGTAGCGTAATTATTTTCTTTCCCATTATTTATATTTCACTTCCTTTAATAGCAAATTATACTTGTTAAGTAATCTTTAACAATATCATCGATTTACCCGCGATGTTTCTGTATAAAACTCTGTTAAGCTTTGTCATTAATTGTTCAAATAACTAATGCATTGGTTCTTGATGCATAGTTTGATGAATACCGTCAAAATTTTGTAATATGTTTCTCGTTGTCATTTTTTGCATCATTTTCTTTTAGGGCTAGGTTCACTTCGTTTTGTCCTAACGTACTGTTCCGAATGCCATAGAAGAAGTATATCAAATATCCTGCCAAAAGAAAGACAATATTAATACGTAAGTGCATATTTATGTTAAAGATATTGTTGTAAATTTTATACAATTACTGGATCTCAAACTCCCTTGCTAATAGCTTGTACACATCTTTTGTATTTAATAAATCCTTATTGACGTGATAACATCTTAAAAATGGGTTGCCAGCTGCAAGCACTGCAAGACATGACTCATACTCACGTTTCGCCTGAGCCGAGTGTGTGAGCGTGAGCACGAAACAAGCGATAGAGAGAAGCGATCGGCTTAATTCCATTATTTATTACAATTGCATTATTTCATCAATGTTTTCATATGAAGTTATCACGTAAAATTATCGTCCGTTAACCAACTTTATAACACATCCTAGTTAGAGATATCCATAACCTGGTTATATAGATCTATATCCTGTTTGAATATATCCATAATCTGGTTGAATAGATCCAATCCTGATTGGATATATTCATATCCTGGTTGAATGTATCCATTACCTGATTGGATATATTCAATCTTGGTTGGATATATTCACATTCTGGTTGAATATATCAATCGTCGTCATCGTCGCTTCAACCGATGGACGTCGACTGCTGGACATAGGTTTCACGAAATGATGCCCGATCTTGTACCGCCTGGTTCCAGCGGCTACCGGCGACCCTCCTTATATCGTCGGTCACCCTTGTGGAAAGTCTTCCTACACTACGTTGTCCGGTGCGGGGTCGCCATTCCAGCACCTTCCGGCCCCAACGTCCATCAGTTCGTCGGACTATGTGCCCCGCCCATTGCCACTTCATATTCGCGATTCGTTGGGCTATGTCGCCGACTTTGGTTCTGCTACGAATCTCCTCATTTCTGATTTGATCGCGTAGAGAAAGTCTGAGCATAGCCCTCTCCATCGCACGCTGAGTGACTCTGAGCTTCCGAATGAGCTTTCCGACCACGTTTCCGATCCGTAGGGAAGCACTGACAACACGCATTGATCGAAGACTTTAGTCTTCAGACGCTGAGGGATATTGGACGAAAACGTCTTTCGAAATTTCCCGAACGCTGCCCAACCGAGTTGGATTCGGCGTTAACATCTTATTCGACATCATACCTAGCTGGGCTATGTGTCCCTGGTATGTGTATTCGTATCGGTGGGGAACTCTCGCTTGAGAGCATTGTAGGCGCGATGCTGTCAAGTGAGAGATGTTAGGCGGAAGTGGCCCTCTTCTGCGAGACTGTAATCTCGCTAAAGGAGGCCCACAAGCGAGATAGAGAGAATGCAGTAGATGCTCCCTCTCACCGCCGAAGGAGGCGGGATACTAGGCGGCGCTTGTTTGCGCACCTGCTCCCACCTCCATGAATCCCCGGACTCATCTGGGGCACCAGGTAAGAATGCGCACTCCGGACCCATTCAGGTCAGGGTAAGTGCGTAAAAGCATTCCACAGCGAGAAAAAAAAGGTATGTGTATTCGTCAACAATTTCGAGTGTCGAGTTCTCAACGATGACTGGGTGGAGCGGAACATGGATATTGGACATAACTTTAGTGTTATCCATGTTCATTTTTAGGTCCACCTGTCGAGAAGCTCTGCTGAGGTCATCGAGCATTGCATTGAGATCTTCCAGAGTCTCTGCCTCTGGCAGAGAATATATCCATAACCTGGTTGAATAGATTCAATCCTGGTTGGATATATTCATATTCTGGTTGAATATAACCAATATATAATAAATAGCCTTTCTAATCTATGATATATTGTTTTTATTGTCTGTTCGTTATAGATACGTGACTTGTATCATAAAATCATTATTTGTACGCTAGATATTAGGTATTAATATTACACATTTTAAAGGATTAGTAATCATAGTAGACATTATAATAATAATAAAAATATATATTGTACACCTTAAAACACAATAACAAATTATGAATGCAAGAGGCTTATATAAATAAATGTACAAAGGCGGTCTTATCGCTAGTCAGCGATTTCTTCCAGACAACCTTCAGGAGAAGGAAATTGTGCAAAAGTAGCTGGGTGGTGCATAAAGAGATCATACATACTAATAATAAATAAAGTACATATATAATACAATACATCACAAAAATATATAAACATTGTTACTTAATGATAAAATGAGATCTACAGATGATCTGGATTAATACATAGGAGATATTATCATTGGTTGTGTTGCAGCAGCGGAGTTTTTGCACAATTAACATAGATGGCGTTAGTAGTCTTGAGATGATATAAACCAGCTTACCGATAATAAGCCATATGATGAATCGCACCCAGGTCTGGTGGTCGAGTTGCACCATCAGGTACACGTTCATACATACACTGAGGTATGGCACTAAAGGCACCAGGGGCACCTGTTAGACAGAAGATTATTCAAATAATAATCTTTAGATAGTAAACATGAAGTTACTTCCGCTGTCTATTCGCTTAGATCTTTTAAACTATTCAACGGATTCTGATGCAGTTTTTACCAATAGTTAAATTGATTCAAGAGAAAGCTTTATATGTATAATACATACATATTGTAATACAGAAAATCGCAAACGCTGACTAAACCTTACGAGATAGATCAAATTAATGTTCTACGGAATTGTATATCTTAAAACGATCAATTAAAAGTCCGGAATGGCATATATTTATCTCTAAAAGATAACTCACAGTAACCATTTTAAATTTTTACATATTACAAAAACGTATGTGCTATTTACCAAGCTATTTTATACACAGTGTTATTCAATATTCAAATAATTAGATTATATATACGTTGTATATTTTATGTAGATTAAAACTGCCTTTAACAACATTTCATTAAAATGGATATGTTAGAAGACATCGGAGTAAAATATGTATTAATAATACTGACCTTGAAGCTGAGGTTAGCGACGCTGCTCCTAGGTTGTCGGTAAAGCACCAGCAGCAGTAACAGCAGTACACCTCCGAGTACTCCCACGCCCACGCCCAGAGATGTACTTGATACATCCCATCTCAGTAGAGCGCAAGTTGTCAGCGCTGCTAAGACTGGGACACCAAAACGAAACTTAAAAGGTATCCTGATAACCTTTGTATTTATATTTTTGAAGACTAAACATCTTTGGTGGGTATTGAATAAGATTGAGCCGTCACGTTCGTCTATGTAACTCTCCTTTAAGCAAATTCGGCTCTCGTCGCCTAAAAGAACGACCAAGTTATAGCCAAAACGTCACTGCTATATTTTACTACATTATTAAAAGTAACAATATATTTTTTTAAGTGAAACTTCTTTAGGTGCACGAGGGTAATATTTTTACGGATGAAACGCGTGATTAGCGTCACTAAGATGTGCAGCGTTTTTTTACGCTAACTCGTTTGAAGGTTAGGTAGTTTTAATATATACAAATATCATGTGGTATTTTAATTAATTCGTCATTTAATAATTTAAAATACCACTTTTCATAAAATATAAATTGAAATATATTTCTAAAATTTACAAAAAGCACGTGCCGTTTTAATAAATTATTTGTATTAGTTTTCGACACTTAATATTTTAATGACAATTAATTTCATTAAATTCCTAACACATCTTCCCTTTTCCCTCCCTCTAAGTCTCGGATATCTAAACTTTTAGTTTTGTATAAATATAAAAAAGACTTAAAAATTAGTTTGCCAAAGAAGTTTCACTTCTGACTTTCAATTAACCTCGTCTAGACGGAGTTTTACTTTTATCGTGTGAAGTTTTTTAGTTATGTTTTAATGTGTTTTTTATGCTTCATCTAAAAAAAAAAATATTATCATTGTGCACTCGTTTTCTATATACACTAGTAAGTGTGGAAAATTTCGTATTCCTCCACTCGCACAATTTAATTGAAAAGGGATAGTCCGAAGGACCGATGGACGTTGGGAGCCGAAGGTGCTGGAGTGGCGACCCCGCTCAAGAAGGCGCAGTGTAGGCAGACCCCTCACAAGGTGGACCGATGATATAAAGAGGGTCGCCGGTAGCTGCTGGAGCCATGCGGCGCAGGATCGGGCCTCGTAGAGGTCATTACGTGAGACCTATGTCCAGCAGTGGACGGCCATCGGTTGAAACGAAGACGTCGACTTTTCCTAGTGTGCCATAACACGTTATAGTTTATTACGGTAAATAATTATATATTTATATGATGTGACACTTACAAAATATAAATATGGTACACTTAGCGATGGTGGCTGAAAGTGCGGTGGGGTACTTCAACCCCAGCAGGTTGAAGGTCTGCTTAATGACGCTGTATGTGGTCTCAGGGGGCGCCTTTCCATTCATTGATATTTGGTTTTCTTCTTCATAACTGAAAACAAAGAAATTTGTAATCCTGGTACACCACCTGGTAAGTTTGTTTGTTGTTTGTTTGTATACTTTATTGCACATCAATAAATAACAATAAAACAGATTAACTTACTAATAAATACATGTAAAAAAGGCGGTCTTATCGCTAAATAGCGATTTCTTCCAGACAACCTTTGGGTTTAAAAAGCAGTGAGTATCGAAGCTGATCTTCTCGGATCAGGGCGCGGAGGGACCCTCGTAAATTTAGATTTTAAGTCGTTCTGGAGTATCATCATCAGACGTACATTAGAATTAGAGTGTGGAAAGGAAAAGAAAAAAAAATATTTGACGATTCAAAAGTGCTGTAATATGCCTACTTGAATAAAGATATTTTGATTTTATTTGATGGGCAATGGCATAAACATACATATTAATATCTACATATTAATACACATATAATACGAAAGCTTGAATAATAAACGTACATATATTTAAATTATACATAAAATAATACATAAATCATCTAAACTTTAGTATTTAAAAGAAAATGTTCATTTAGCATTTTTTTTAATGCCAGCAATGATTTATTTATATATAAGCATCGAAATTAAAAGCAAAAACTTGGCGTCCTGACTAAGTAAATCCGTATTTCACAACAGCTGCTTTAAGAAATGCTGCAGGTAATGTATAGAAAGAACGAAAATATATTTTAGTACATTTTATAATATCCTGCGATGTGTGGCATAACCTAAAAAATAGACCCAGTCCAGCATTTATGCTACACAGTCTGGAGACCATGCAGCGCTGATTTTCAGCTGGATCCCTAGTCCAGGTGCCGCCACGAACGAAGCCCGATACAGCTTAATCTATCCTTATATACTCTCTAAAGCTACAGGACTTGTTATAAAAATACATACATAGCATCACGCCTCATTCCCATAGGGGTAGGCAGAGACAACATCCTTCCACTTGCCACGATCCTTGCATATCTCCTTCGCTTCTTTCATTCTCATTAAACCTTTCATACAAGTTCGTCGGTTTAGAGTACTCTTGACTTGGCCCTTAATTACAATGTCCTGGATTTTATCCAGGAATGGTCGCCTTGGTCTTCCGCTTCCAACTTTCTCATTCACTCCTTTCACTCATTCTCTCTTCATGCCCAAACCATTTAAGTATACCTTTCTTAATTTTAGTCACTACATCTTCTTTGATACTGTTGTGTTTGATGTTCTGTCACTCAGTTTTAATCCACACATACTTCTCAAAGCTACAGGAACTGATAAAAATGTTGCAAAATTAATAATAATAAATACTAATTAAATATATTATATATATTGTCACATACATAAACATAGATATATTTGATATATACGCATTAACATAAATGGCTTATAGAATAGAAAGCTCCGACACGTGGTGTTGGAATTCTTTTTGTTTTTCAAGAAGAAATCGTTTCAATAGTCTTTTGAAAGTAAAGTTTTGAGGGCTTTAGATTCGAATTTTGTTTTAGCAACAATTCCTTATGCAATAAAAAGATTTTATAGCCTAGATTCGATTCGATGAAACACACTGGATCTGCATGATACTATTACAGCTGGAAAATTGGCATAAGGAAAATTGTCTCTTAGCGAGCTACCGCCTCAGACTGATGATTACTTTCCATCAGGTTTGATCATAAACAAGCCCTATCCAGTAAGGAATACGTGGCTCCTCAACAAGACGATACAAAATCTCTGATCGATCTATAAAACTGTGCCATATTCTATGTTTCCGGAAAACTACCACCAAAATTCATTCAAGGCGAAGGTTACCTATACCTATTAGGGAAGCATATACCAGCTTACAGTTCTTCGTTGCAGTTTTTGAAGTGAAACTTCTTTATGGGCTCTTACGGATGAAACGCGTGATTGGCGTCACGAAGATGTGCAGCGTTTTTATGCCAATTCGTTTGAAGGTTAGGTAATTTTAATGTTTACAAACAATATGTGGCTTTTTAATTTGCCACTCGTCATTTAATAATTTAATTAAAACAAACTTTCATTAACAAAAACCAGTGGCATTTTTATTAACAACTCGCCATTTGCGATTTCAATAAATTATTTTGCATAAAATATAAAATAATTCAAATTCTCTTTACAAAATTTTAATTTCATTAATTCCCTTTACAAAATTTTGAATTTTGAAAATAGGTTTTTTATAGTAATAATTAATTTACAATGATTTTGTATAAATTTAAATTGAGGTTAGGTATTTTTACTGTTTACAAAAAATCACGAGGAATTTTAAATAAATATTCGTCATCTGACGTCATAAAATTAATGTATTTTATTATTTCACTTAATTATTTTTATTAATTATTAAATTTTAGTGCGAAAAAATTGCAAAATTTAAAAATTATAGTGCGATAGTGTGAAACACTTTAATGTAAATATCGAAGTAATGGATATAAAAAGCTAAATTTATAATTTTTATTCATTTTAGACAGTTTCAAAATTATAATGATAATGAAGTTCATTAAATTCCTTACATATCTTCTTTTTTCCGACCCTCTAAGTTTTGGAACTCCAAAGTTTTAGATTTTTATATAAATAACACTTAAAAATGACTTTGCCAAAGAAGTTTCACTTCTAATGTTAGTACTTTGTACGCATGCACTTTTCACTTTTAGTTTTTATTTATACAATCATTTTTGTACATCTGTCATTTGGTGTTAAAAACACTACGGTTTATTGAAGTGAAACTTTTAAGGTCTCCTCAGATTTCATTTGTGGTGGGGTCACGTCTTTTGCAGGTAGGGTTCTAACTAGTTATTCTCCCACTAGTCAAGATTCGGGCAGATTAGGTGTCGAGCGAGTACTCGCTCCATTGCACCTTTTAATGCATTAGGTGAACTCCTTGGTAGTCATTTCACGTACGTAAATTAGATAAGTCTTCGAGTATAGACTGCACTCGCAGAATTTCCTAGTTACAACAACATATAAACTTGTAACAAGTTGTATAAACATACCGCAGTATAAGCACGCTGGTTGCCACGATGGTATACGCAAGGAGTGTTCCAATTGACATCATGTCGATGAGTTGGTTCAGATTGAAAATCGCAGCCATCACAGCTGGAACGAATAATTTTTTGGAGTTTTGGTCAGAAGTTATAAAATCTCTTGAGTTGGGAGAGTCAATAACCAAACAAAAAGAAAAAGATTATATATCAATTAAAACTCACCAGAAAGTAAACCACTGACTACAGTAGCTAAAAGTGGGGTTTTTGTTTTGGGGTTTATTGCAGATAGAGATCTGAACAGGACCCCGTCAGTTCCCATGGCGTAAAGCACCCTCGGCAATGGGAACATGGCTCCTAGAAGACTGGTACATAGAGCAAATATAGCTCCAATGGTTACAATCCATTTGATAACAGGCATCCCTGCTTCTGTAAATGCGTGAGGGAAAGGTGCGTCGGCATCCTGAAAGCCAATTAGCCAAGGTTTAATCACAAATTCTTTAATGCTTACTAAGAGAAAGTACCACTTGAGAGTCTTGTTGGCACAATAGTATAAGTATTTGATTCATTCAGAGACCTTGGGCATGGTTGCTCGGTTAATTTAGGAATATACATTTTAGGCAACCTAGTATCAGGAGACGGTTTAGAGATGCCACTCAATAAATACATCGTTTTTGTTAGACGATATTTTTAATTCATAACGAACAAGTTCAGAACTGAATATCAATGAGATCTCTGATCATCTTTCGGGAGTTTGTTTCATAAAATACAATACATAATTGTCTTTGTATGGACGCTTTTCGAAACAGGACGCGAAGGAATTCCCATAACTATAGATGTTTTACGTAGTTTTTTAACATGATCATTAAACGTACAAATATGACAAAAAAACCATATTAGACGATATAATATCAATTTGATATAGAAACAAACCAACGTAATATTGCTACTTCTCTTTAATTTAATTAGTGATTCATTTCTATTGGGCGCTACGACTGTTAGCTTTTAATCTAAATTGATGAAGAACTTTGCACTGTAAAAGTTACGTCCTTTGATCTAGAAGACGTTCATATCATTAGTGTCAATATAAATTGTGGCCAGTTTGCTAAGTTTAATAGTAAAAATAAAAATATAGATAAGGAAAAGACTAACCTGCATATAATAAGGTAACATCATCGTGAGCACAGTAGCAATGCTGAAGTACGACACGAAGATGATAATCAAAGACATTACAATGGATAGAGGTATATCTCTTTTGGGATTTTTGGCTTCCTCTCCAGTTGTGGCAACGCAGTCGAAACCCACGAAGCCAAAAAAGCATTTTGCAGCACCCGCCATTACTCCGGCAATGCCCCACGGCATAAAACCACCTTCACCAGCATTTGGGCGATACTCTTCAGGTATATCTTCTAGTTGGCGTCTCCAATTGGCCGGATCACCTGAAATGAGACATTATCGTTAATTTCAATTCATTCAGCTATTTCCACGTTTCTTTATCCTAAAACCGTGTTATAAGATTATTATCCTGTCTGCCTGTTTTTTGTTCGAACACTTTTTCCTAACAAAAATTTTCTTTGGAATAATCTAGCCAGTCGTTAACTGCAGTTCTTAATAGTTCTGGGCATTGGTTAGGAAAGTGCCACAAGATTACGGAATAAAGACATGATAAAGCAATGAAATGTTACTATATTTCGTTGCGAAAGCTAAGAGAAACTGATGGCGCAGTGGATTGGGCCGCTAAAGAGCTCGTGTACTAGTGTATGAGCAATGTCTTCACCTAAAATATATGGTCTTCTTTCTCTATCTTAATTAAAAGACATTACAGGGATCGATATCCTAAACAGCTGAACAGACAAAACTGACGTTGGACATACAAATAGCTTGACCTAAACTAAACAGTGAACAGGCAGAAACTAGTCTAAAATAAATATATTATAACATACTCCCTGAGAGAATAAATTTAAAAAATAACTAACTTCTGATGGCACCGGAGACAACAACTATTACTACTGTAGCCATGTTGAGAGCCGTGAATACATTGTTCAATTTCGTTGATTCACTCACGCCCACACCAAGTAAAACTGTAAAGATAGAAAAGTTTTCGTTAAATCAATATCATCGTCATTACTCCTAAGACCCATATTAAGGCAGCTTAATCAGGTTATTTTTGCGCCATATTCTGTCGGAAATCGTGTACTTTTCAAATACTCACGCCTCAAATTAGAGTTTGCGTAAAATAGCTATACCATTTGAACTATTGGATTTTTCCAAAAAAGCTTTCAATGTTGATCTTAAATTATCCATTATATATTAAATGCACATACTATTTTCTTTACACAAGAAATACGTTGTATTTAAAAGTTTTTTAATTGACTAGTATTCGCAAAAGACATCTTTACTCGTCTCCCAGTCATGATATGTTAATAAGTATTTATAAGGGCGTTTATATCTTTGTATATTCCATCTTATCGTACAAGTTTTTCTGTTTATCGCAAAATATAAGTGATTAAACTAGTAATGAGAATCCCCATCATTGGAATTATATATGGGAACATGAGAATTGTCACTTCAGAATTTAAAGATGGCAAGATTAAAAATTTGATAGATCTTATTGTAAATTAAATAGAACCTTACAGTCATTAACATAAAGCACGGTTTTACAATATCAAAGATATCTGTTGCTGTTGTAAAATATCAGTTACTGTTATTGTCACTTTGATTTTGTTGTAATTTTAAAATGTACGTTAAATTAATAACTATAGGGTTTTTTAGATAATTTTCATTAGATGACAGCAATAATATGTATATCGTTTGAGTCAAAACTAATTTTGTAAGAAGTTTTTATCAAAATTAGTATAATTATTGAAGTAAATCACTATAAAATATTTACCAGCAATAAGAAGCACCAATAAGAAAGCGAAGAAGTCAGGATAATCAGCGAGGAATGAAATCTTTATGGGTGCGATCTCTGTCATGGTATTTGCCATGGTGTTGTTCCAAAGACTGTCTATATAGTTGGCCATTCCTTTGGCAACACTGGCCGTGCCAATAACATATTCCAGGATCAGATTCCAGCCTATTGTAAAGGCTATAAATTCCCCAACACTGACGTAACTGTAGACGTACGCTGAACCTGCTTTTGGGACTCTCGCTGCGAATTCTGCGTAGCATAATCCTGGAATAAGATACACCAAATTATGTTTTTGAATGTTTGTAATAAAATAGTACAGTTGCCTGCATGCGTAGGATCTTAACTGCTTCTTTAACGAGATCTTACGTGAATGCCTCTTCAGTCGTTTCTTCATGTTTGAGGATAGGGAAAACCACCTCCGATTACGTAAATATTGTGGAAAAATACAGCGTTGTTAATATGTTAAAAACGTTTTGGATTCACTAATTCTTCTTTTACAGCGCAAAAAATACCTAATGCCTTGACTCAGTAGTATAAAGTTAATTCTTTATTTTTAGTTATTTATTTCTTGAATATCAAAATATACCAGACATTTAAAACATGCTATACACATATATCAATCTACTCGGTCCGAAGAGGGGGATTTGAAATCCCCCATCTATGAGTTTCGATTTAATAACTTGCGTATTAAATGGGCTACTTTCTTCATATATTTCGTAATCCTGAAAGCATTTCAAAGATATATTTTCGCCTTTTTATATATATGACTAAAAATGCCCCGTGATGTCGCCTGCGTAGATATCAATCTCGTGGCAGTGGAAAATCTACTAAGCCGGATTATATATTTGTCGGAGTGCAAGAGTCTGTGGATCGCTGGTCCGTGTGTAATAGTCTGTGGAACGCTGGCGCCATCTGTGTATCGGCGTGGGGGCAGAGTCAATAAGTGGCAGTCCGGCCCGTCTCTCGGCAATTGTCCAGTAGCGCTCGACCGGAGCGGTTTACTGTCGGAACTGTCGCGTTCCTAGCTATTAGTGTTAATGAGTTTGTGTAAATTGATATCCGGAACATGGAAGTGATTAAACATTATAACTCGAGTTAATTAATAAAGTGTTTGATTGCACCAACTTTACCCACGAACGCCCACACAATAAGAAATTAAGTAATGGATCGAATTAATAACGATGTCCGCGGAGAACTCTACGCCCCTGTGCTTTATGCTTCTCCGTTCTCTCTTATTCTCTGACATATTTATTTTTGTTAGAACTTAGAAAAGGTTTACTTCACTTACTTTTTAATTACTTCCTTTCATATTATTATACAGATTTCATTTCACAATGAATATATTTCTTATACATTTTTAAATTCGCAACGTCATTTGCGTAGAATGTCTGATATTAGTCAATTTAAAAATACTCTACAGGTATTAAAAGTATTTTCTAAATCTGATTATAATATTTCTTTAAAAATAATATTGGAGAAGTGATTTATTTGTAATACTTTATTCATTGGTCTAGTGGTTAGCATGTTCGACTACAGACATTAGGTCCTGGGTTCGAGTCCCGGGTCGGGCCAATTCTAAATCGATATTGTCGTTTCTATTAAGATTTTCTCAATATTTGCCCGAAGTTGGGAAAAATTTGGCGGTGTGATCCACCCCCGTGCCTCGGAGAGCACGTTAAGCCGTCGGTCCTGCGCCCGATCTCTCTCTCCGGTTGTGTCGGATTACCGTCACATCGGACTATGAGAGTGAAGGAATAGAGAGTGCACTTGTGTACTATGCCTGCCAATCCGCAGTGGAGCAGCGTGGTGGGTCTATGCTCTAAAAACCCTCTCTCATATGAGCGAGGAGGCCTGTGCCCAGCAGTGGGACGTTAATGGGCTGCTACTTACTTACTTACTTTATTGTCTCAGAACTCCCCTATACACGACATTAGACACTGGAGTTTGATTTGATTGAGATTTTTAAATTCGTTATATCTTTTGACTGGAATGTCCGATTTTAATAACTTTAAAACTATTTTACAGGTGTTTAAACGGTATTTAATAAAATATCTTTTAATAGGGTAAGGGTTAATACAGAGGTATGAATGATATGGTTTGATTATTGTCGGCACTTTTAAAATGTAAAAAAGTAGTTAAAGTGGCGTAACTACAGTAGTTGGACATATAGCATCTCAGACTTTTTTTGTAGATATTAATATGTTCCATAATATTTTAGTTTTTTTTTTTATTCTATCTTCAATAGTTTTTGCAACGCATGCAATAACAGGTTTTTGATTTCACACCTTGGGTTAAATTGATGAATTTTTCTTATGGATCCCTATTTTCTTTTAGAAAGTAATATAGCCTATGTCGTTTAATGAAAATGCAGCTTTCTAAAGGTGAAACAATTTTTGAAATTGGTCCAGTAGTTTTTGTGTGAGAACGTAACAAACACACCTCTTTATAATATTAATTTAGATTGTCTAAAGGGCAAACTATTTAAAAATATAGGTTTTTAATAACAAAAAACCCAAATCCTTTATATGATAATATCTAAACACACTGGGGTCTTTTGGTACCCCCATTCGGAGCACGAGTAATTTTTCTATATTCATAAATGTAAAAGTTATATCGTTATGTTCTAAGGACTTATTGTATTTATTTTTATTACAAATAATGACTTGTGATACATCAAAGGATTTGTTAGTATTTCTTTACAAAATATCAACAATTCAATCAGCTTTATAAATTTATGTAACTTATGTTTCCTTTGAAGATTTTTAAGGATATATTATGGTAATAATTCTACGTCCATTCTGATAATCAAAGTGGTTTGTCAATGACCAACTGACACACTTTATACGAGGCGATGTTCCAAGTGTTATTTCAACTTATATGGATGTTGTTTATGTTGAAAGTAATATCTAAAAAGGTATTTTCCTTAAGCAATTCCTGTTTTAAATTTAAGGTTCAATATTTTTGAGTATATATAACGGCCTTTGTTACACATAAGATTGACTATTTAAACTATAAAATAGTTTGAGTTTTATTATAGTTTTAGATTACTCGTTATATAAAACGTGTTCCTTGCCGGTATCTTCACAATCATTGTTCCAAATTGGTGGCAGATTAATTACCAATGGACAGAATTGACGGTTCAAGAGCTTTGTAAGCTTTTTAATAAAAAAACATTTTGATTTTTGTATCTATAACTACTACAAGTTTTAGATTTGCTTCAATAAAAGTTTTATGGATAAAGTATATTACTGAATATCATTTAAGAGATTAAAATGTTTTTTGTAAGAGTAAATACTAATCTACCAAATAACTTTTCCAACTGTTGGTAGATTTAATACATACCGACCGAATACATGACATGAATGACAATTTAAAAGCCTGCAACGCCTACTTGAAAATTTTTAATAAGTGGTTATACATGATGTCATTAAAACATAAGATAAATATAGCCACTTTAGCCCTTATCTTCAATCATACCTAATATTATAAAGAAGAAACATTTGTGCTTTTGTATGTATGTTTGTAATGTTTATACACAAAAAGTACTGGACCAATTTTCAACATTTTTTTCGCTATTAGATAGCTGCATTGTCAATTAACAACATAAGTTATACTACTTGATCAAAAAAAAAATAGGAATCCCTAAGAAAAATGCATTAATGCAAGGTGTGAAAAAATTAGTCTCGTAATATGTGGCATCGCGTGCGATGAGGGTTTCCCTATTTTATTGAAGATAGCAGAAAAAAATGTTCCACAGTATCATAGAACGTATTAATATCTACAAAGATGTCTGCGATATCATGTATCTAATTATTGTAGTTACGCCACTATAACTACTTTTATACAATTTAAAAGTTAATAATACTGCCGATAATAATCAAACCATATTATTCATACCTCTGTATTAATCCTTATCCTATTAAATGACATTTTATTAAAGACCGTTTCAATACCTTTAAAGTACTTTTTAAATTATTAAAACGAAATAAACCATTCAAAAGAAATAACGAATCTAATGAAAATTGTAGCGACCCTTATAACTGGACCTGCGACTGGTGAGTTAGCTCTTATTCCAAGGATACCAATGATACGTTGTAAAGTAGAATCTGTATATTGAGTAGATTATGAATGTAAGTGTGTATCTAAAAGGAATCTAATCTTTCCACTGCTACGAGATCGGTATCTACGCAGATGAAACTGCGGGGCATTACTAGTCTTGTATAAAATCATGATAAAACCNATCTTCAATCTAAACTAATATTATAAAGAAGAATTTTTGCTTTTGTATGTATGTTTGTAATGTTTATGCACAAAAAGTACTGGACCGATTTCAATATTTTTTTCGCTATTAGATAGCTGCATTTTCAATGAACAACATAGATTATACTACTTGATCAAAAAAAAATAGGAATCCCTAAGAAAAATGCCTTAATGCAAACCAAGGTGTGAAAAAATTAGTCTCGTAAAATGTGGCATCGCGTGCGATGAGGGTTTCCCCATTTTATTGAAGATAGCACAAAAAAATGTTCCACAGTATTATAGAACGTATTAATATCTACAAAGATGTCTGCGATATCATATGTCTAACTATTGTAGTTACGCCACTATAACTACTTTTATACAATTTAAAAGTTAATAATAGTGCCGATAATAATCCAACCATATTATTCGTACCTCTGTAGTAATCTTTATCCTATTAAATGATATTTTATTAAAGGCCGTTTCAATACCTTTAAATACTTTTTAAATGATTAAAAACGAAATAAACCATTCAAAAGAAATAACGAATCTAATGAAAATTGTAGCGACCCTTATAACTGGACCTGCGACTGGTGAGTTAGCTCTTATTCCAAGGATACCAATGATACGTTGTAAAGTAGAATCTGTATATTGAGTAGATTATGAATGTAAGTGTGTATCTAAAAGGAATCTAATCTTTCCACTGCTACGAGATCGGTATCTACGCAGATGAAACTGCGGGGCATTACTAGTCTTGTATAAAATCATGATAAAACCTGTTACTTTTAACAACGTTTATAGTTTTCCTCCCTTTATAAGATACGTTATTACACCGGTAATAAAGTTTATCAGAATAAACTCTTAAGGTTATATCTCTTGAATATATAATACTTAAGGCATTGACTTCATAGTGATGATAAATTAATATAAATAAAAATTTTAACAAAAAAGAACCGCCTTCAAAACAAACTGTTCCAAATATATGTTGTAAAAAGTAAAAAATAATTGCGTATTCTTTGTTAGAGTTTTTCGTATTCTTATATTTGGAGTCGGCGTCAGCCATGTTAGGTGTGTCCCGCGTGTCCATTTGGTAGCTCCGGCGCCGGTCACACCTATAACTTGTATATGTAAGTACTTTGGCTTTTTTTTTGACGCTGGGAAATACATTTATGCACCCCAATCGAACAGTCATCGGTTGGGAGTGTGGGACTCACTAGACAAAACCAGAATACCCACTAAAACCCAGCGAAACTCTCTTGATCCTTTAGTGAGAGGCCAGAGGCTCAGAGAAAACATTCCACTCTGGCACCCCGGATTTGTTTGCCTTCACAACTGTGTCAAATTTAAAATAGAGGAAGGAGGCGGGAAAAACCCCGCCCCCGTCTTCCAGGCCTTCTTCGTCGGCGAGCAGAGGAATCCGCGGCGTCATCCCTTTCCCTGCTTAGTGTCTCCTTCTGCAAAATGATCGAAGTACCTTGGCTGACACAACTCCAACTATAGGAATACGAGGAACTCTAATAAAAAAACGCCATTATTTTTTTATTTTAGAACATTTTGTTAAATTTTTTATTTTTATTTTGATTTTTAGTAAATCTGAAATAAAACAACCGTTTAAATAAAACAACTTTATAAAGTGAAATTTACATTGCACACCCGGGATCGAACCCGCAACCTTATACGGTACACGTCGGTTATTTTACCAGCCCGTTATCACTATCAGTCTTTTATATGGTAATCGACCACATCACTAATACGCAAAAGTTTCCCTCCCCCCCCCCACTCGGCTTCACACCTAATACACCTTACAAATATGGCAATACATCAACAAACGTAAGCTCACTGCTATTTGATTACAGACAGTTATATATTCTGCAAGAATAGCACCCTTACTGTAAGCCGCTAAGGAGTTCCATTGACCATCATATTTAACAACGACAATCTCATGACTATACCGCTGTTAAGGACGGTGACTCATATATCCGGATAGCCTATAAGAGATTCTGACGAGTATCGTTCATTTGCTCCTAAGAATTGAAGAGTTCCGTTACTTTGTCATGGATCCCATGATCAAAACCTAACCAAACTATCATCAAACAACCTTTGAAGTATTTGCAATAAAAAAGAATCATCGAAATCGGTTTGCGTGATCTTGAGTTAGTCGCCCATTTGTCCTGCACATGCTTAAGACTTATCCGGTTTTCTCATAGATGCCATCATCAGAACTGGATCGAAAAAAAACGGGACCCTACGACAAGAACCACCTTTCATATAAAAGAAGAATCATCAAAATCGGTTCACCCAGTCGAAAGTTATGAGGTAACAAATATAAAAAAATGCAGACGAATTGATAAACTCCTCCTTTTTTTGGAGTCGGTTAATTAAAGAAAGAACTTACTTGAGTATCATAAAAATTTTTATCTGTTTAAATAAAACTCTCTGTAACAGTTTTTCAATTGATAATACCGTTCAATTGATTTTAGTATTTTTGCTGAATTATATCTGACTAGCGGCCCGTCCTGGCTTCGCACGGGTAGACATAAATAGGCACAGATATTAAATAGTTTAATCAAATATCAAGTAAGGATATTATCATCTTAGACTACATCATCACCTTATAACCAGGTTATATAACAGTCAAACGTTTATATGAGATAAAAATACCTTACCAGCAAATGCTGAAGCTATAGCTGCCACAAGAAAACTGAGGGTCACAGCAGGACCTGCTACTGTCTTTGCGACTGCTCCAGCTAGGACGTATACTCCAAGTCCCAGGGTACTTCCAACACCGAGGGCTGTTAAATCAAATAGCCCTAGACATCTGGCCAAAGGTGTGGAGTTGTCACCATCATTCAACTGCTTACATCGACGTAGAACGGCGAAAATTCTTCCGCAACTCATCTGTAAAGAATTGAGAGTATTTTTTTCAATAATTAGGCGACCACTGACAGACTGATGATGTGATGTAACACGTCTTAGGTTCGATTCCCAGAAGAACAAATTTAGAAAGTTGTATTTTCTAGTTGTGTAGGTCTAAATTGGTGGGGACTAATAGGGACAGAAGGTAGTTAACCCTATGCTCATTAGCAAAAGAAAGTGAAAGGCAGTGACCTTCTTGTGAGAAACTATTATTTCGTTGAATGAGATATTTAAGAGGTCCAGGGATGTTTTTCGTCTCTGATGCTGGAGGTTGAGAGGCAGAGAGTGTAAGTTTGCGCGCTTCTCCTACCCCTTTCCGACGCTTTCAATGAGTCATCCAGAATTCCGGGGTAGATTGTTTCCATCTATCTTCCCTATTTTAAAGAACCATAGGATTGGTGCTCCACTAAAGGTTGGGAAGGGTATGGTTTGGTTTTAATGGATATTCTGGCATTCCAACGAGTCTTGACAATGCTGATTAGATTTTGGTGTAATCCAAATCCGTGAAGGCGCTTTCCAGCGTAAGAAATATAGCAAATAGGCCCTGATGGAAATTAATTGTCTTGTGTAGAAACTATTAAGAGGTAAAGACTCCTTTCCAGATTGTTGATGTGCTATCACCTTAGAGTTATATACACCAACCTGTCAGTAATTTACAAAGGTCTAGCGTCCGACTCCCTGAAAGATTTGTATTTTCTATTTAGTTTGGTAAGACGCTTTGCTGGTGGCTGATGAGGAGCTTACTGGTGGCTGATTACAAGCTTACTGGTGGCTGATTACCAGCTTACTGGCGGCTTATTACCAGCTTACTGGTGGATGATTACCAGCTTACTGGCGGCTGATTACCAGCTTACTGGCGGCTGATTACCAGCTTACTGGCGGCTGATTACCAGCTTACTGGTGGATGATTACCAGCTTACTGGTCGCTGATTACCAGCTTACTGGCGCCTGATTACCAGCTTACTGGCGGCTGATTACCAGCTTACTGGGGGATGATTACCAGCTTACTGGCGGATGATTAACAGCTTACTGGTGGCTGATTATCAGCTTACTGGTCGTTGATTACGAGCATATTGGTGGCTGATTATGAGCTTACTGGTGGCTACGACCTTACTGGTGGCTAATTACCAGCTTGCCAGTAAACATGTACTGTCATGTTATTAGATTTATTCAATATCGTATGACATACTCGTGCATATAATTAACATTGTAATGAATATTTATAATTTGAATATATAACCATTTTATCAACCTTCTCTTTAAAATGCTGGAGTAATTTTTAACCATTTAAATATACCAAATATAAATGAATTACAAAAATCAAAAAACAAATACACAGGTATATTTATAAATACTAACTAGGGATATTCCCCAGACGTCGTTTTTGCTCCTTTAATAAACAGACAGATAATCTATACACATAGATAAACTTGTTTTTAGGCAGGCAGGCAAGGCATGTGGTATAAAACAGTTAGTATTTAAATATAGTACTATGTAGTTAGTTCCCCTTAAAATATATCATAGTAGCAAAACTGTTAACTATCTCTTGCTATATCATAGCGAAGTGTAAAGGTTATTTTGATATTTAATAGGCATAACTGATCTTAATGCGATAAAGAACTTTATATTGCCATTGTTAAATAACTGTAGCGTCTTGTCGTTAATATTTAATACATAAATAAATTGTTATATGTATTTACCAGCAGATACCATTCGGAAATTGCATTTTCAAGCTTCGGTCGTGGCTAATTACTAACCTACCAGCTAAACGTACTGCCAAGCAAAGAGATATGTGTTCCAGTACGATGCTGTGTAGAAACCTTAAGAGGTAAATTGCCTCTTACCAGATTAGCGCGTTTCATTCTTAGACTATATCACCATTTACCATCAGGTGTGATCACAGTTAAGCTCTATTCTGTCAGCAATAAAAAAGCGTTATTTGGCAGGGCGAATTGTCTATCTAAACCATATTTGAGTCAATGTGAATCAAAAAAGTCGTCATTCGGTCAATTCCTTTAAATTAAAGGGCAAGAATTTCACTGTCATGATTAGTTTCTTTATATATTTATAATATCTACATTATAAGATACAATACAGTCAATCAAAATACTATAATATCAAGCTAATGCGATCCTACGACAGGTGAAGAATATGAACATAACAGACTCTAACTCGCTAGTATATAAATAAAGAAGACAATGTAAGTATATCACAGTATCATCAGCCAAAAAACCTCGGGATTTCATAGGCTGACGTCACCTTTCAAGTTTTATATTATAGAAGGAAACCTGTTTATCAAGAGACCTATTATATATTTCCTTTTCTTTGTTAATTCGCTAAGTTTAATAATGAAAATGAAACTAAAACAAGTAATTAATATAAATTAAAGTCAATTACTACGACATGTAGTAGGAACTTTAAAAAATCATTACATCAATTAGGATTCGTCTTAAATTTGATGAGGTGTACGTATAATTTGTTGTAAAGTAAGTAGCGGACCATGGACGTCCTACTGCTGCCCATAGGCCTCACTTACAGGAGAGATGGATTTCAGAGCATAGACCCTTCTGCTGCTCCAATGCAGATTGGCAAATATAGTACACAAGAGTATGCGCTGACGCAAGTGCACTCTCTATTCCTTTTCTTTCATAGTGGGATATTTCACCAATCCTACTGAAGAGAGCTCAGGTGCAGGACCGACGTTTTAACATGTTCTACAAGGCACAGGGGTGGAGCACACCGCCAATTACATAAGTACTGAGAATTTTGTAACAGAAAACTCAAATACGATTCCAGGACCTTATGTCTGAAGACCAACAAGTTGACCACTCTAGAGAGATGTTGGGTGAAAGTGGCTTTCTATTACTCTAGTTGAATGAAGCCGACGAGAGAGAGAAGAAGAATGCAGTAGATGCTTCCTTTCACCGCCGTAGGAGGTGGAATACAAAGCAGCGCATATTAGCGCACTTCCTCCCTCCGTCGGTCTCATCCGGGATACCAGGGCAGAATACGAAAGCTGAACACCTGATGCCTCACTAATGGATGAAGAGGGTTTCGCTGGGTGTTAATGGGAACTGGTCATCGGTCGGGGTTAGTACGTAAATTGCATTTTCCAGGGCCAAAACAAGGCCATATTCTTCTTCTTCTATTTGGCTTTCAGGTGTGACAAGGCACACGTAATTTCGCCAGTGTGATGTAGATTGGAAAAGGCACGTAGGAGATTGTACGGTTAAAAAGGTACGGTAAAAAAAGGCCAGCTGTAAAGCCTGTACTAGAATGGGCTTGTCAAGTCATTTTTTGAGAGATCGTTAAGTAATTGTTAAACCTACGGTTCTGAGACATGGTCGCTGACTGTGGGCCTCATGCGGAAGCTCAGAGTCACTCAGCGTGCGATGGAGAGGGCTATGCTCGGAGTTTCTCTACGAGATCGAATCAGAAATGAAGAGATCCGTAGTAGAACCAGAGTCACCGACATAGTCCTGCGAATCGCGAACCTGAAGTGGCAATGGGCAGGGCACATAGTCCGAAGGACCGATGGACGTTGGGGGCCAAAGGTGCTGGAGTGGCGACCCCGCACCGGACGGCGCAGTGTAGGGAGACCCCCCACAAGGTGGACCGACGACATAAAGAGGGTCGCCGGTAGCCGCTGGAGCCAGGCGGCGCAAGATCGGGCCTTGTGGACGTCATTACGTGAGACCTATGTCCAGCAGTGGACGTCCATCGGTTGAAGCGACGACGACGACGACGA